>JADKLZ010001913.1:27444568-27456402 GCA_021533235.1 Biomphalaria straminea
GGTGTTATTGAGTTCGTTGAAGTTTACCTCATGTTTCGATAATCGTTTGGATTCAACACCACGAACAGGCACGTAACAATATATGTTCAGATCATAGTGAAGGCTTATGGTTATATAGAAAAAAAAGAGAAGAAAAACAAAACAGGTATTAGCATTAAACCTTTTGTTTTTACCATACCTCTAATCAAGTCACAATTTCGTAAAGGAAACTGGGTAGGTGGACACAGATCTCGAAAACAGCTCTAACAATTTTCCCTAGAAATTAGACAGTGTATATCGCTGAGAAAAGAGTGACTAACTCATTGGCCCTACTTGGAAACTCTAGTTTGACAGTTTTAATTTTTCAATGTATAAGAAGAAGAAGACAAAAAAAAGCCATGGAAATATAACATCAATGAATTGACGAGACTGTTACTCTGTTTTTAAATAAGACTAACCCTGTCAAAAGACAGTGAGGAATGTAGAGAAGTCGTTGAAAGATCATCTATGTGTTCTTTACATTCCAGAACACTATGGAACTGAGCATGTCTTTTTCTATTTTTTAATACTGTTATGTGGTTGTTAGTCTAGTTGAATGTTATTACTGTAAAATTTGTAGATGTTCGTGAGTTCGTTCATCTAAATACCAAACTTAAACAGAAAAATGAAGTAATACAACCTTTTAAATCGCAATCTGAGTTTAATATATAGAGATCAATAGACCTTTTAGAAATCAATATGTGTGGCATTTTACGTCTCGAGAGACGATCTTTTCCCCTTGCAAGCTTTTGTGTGACTAAAGAGGCCGATCCTTGATACACAGCTGCGATCGCAGGTTGGGCATATGTAGTCACCAGGCGCCGTTGCATTTTCACACTTCTTTCTGCTTCTGTTAATTATGGCATCGGCAATCCAAGACCCCGCCTTTATGCTCTCTCTCCATGTGGATCTATCCAGAACCACATTTTCCCAGTTGCTAATGTCGATCTTAATTAAAAAGCTTCATGTCCCGTTTGCATACATCTGTATAAAGTAAAATCAATATGTAAGCAGAGATGTACTCACATATGGTCAAGTTCCTCTTCCAAGTGGACATCCAGACCTTCTTCTAATGGATTAAAAGTGACGAATTGAAAGTTCAACTGTGGCAGCGACTGAGAATGTCCGTTGGATATATACTGGAAACTGACTAGGAGTAATAGAATGAACATCATCTCTAGACCACCTGTGAAATACAATAGACACATACTAGATTCATTTAAAATTTGATTGAAGGCCTAACACAATAGAGTCATACTAGAGTCATACAATATTTGAGTCATAAAATACCTTACTCACAAAATGCTCCAATATAAGATGCTTTAGTCATAACATACACAATTCTGACAGCACTTTAGTCATAACGAAGCCATATTACACAGCAACGCTTCTTCTTAGTTCTCATTATTATGTTGTAGCGTTCAGATGACCTGACTAATAAATGAGATGAACTGCGCAGTGGTTTCCAAATCAGGCAGCTTTCGGTATAGTTTTCTTTGTATTGGGCTGTTTTGGCGCCAGCGTCTAGTACGGGCCCCTTGGTTAAGGGAGCAGTTTTGGAGGACATGGAGGGCATTCTCTGATGACACTCCACATGGGCAGATGTCAGTGGTTTCAATTTGAGCTGCCGGTACATGTGTTGTCACATTCTGTTGTGCCCGGTCCTGAGTCGAAAGATTAGGCGTTGATCTTGTTGGGATAGCTTATTATAAGCGTCATCTTTCTTGTGATTCAGATGAGAGCTTGTCTCTCATTTATTTTATTCACTATTAGTTTCTTCCTTCCTTCTGAATAGAGTGCAATGTTTAATAGTAAGTTTGTTCTCCCACTCTTGGCGAGTATGTCAGCCTTCTCAGTTGTGCAAATTTTAACCGAATCTTAAGATTTAATATCTGAAAAGATCAAAAAGACTTTGGGAGCACTATCAGTACATTTTTCGATGTTTTCTATTTTTACAATGCCTCTATTCAAGTCACAACCTTATGGAGAGTGGAACCTGGAAGCTGACCACAAAAACGGCTATTTTTCTAGAAATTTAACATCTGGTGTATATCGATGAGAAAAGAATTACTCGCTTGTTAATCATACTATAATTTGACTGTTATTCTTATTAAATAAAAAGAAAATTAATTTATATGTGGCTAGAGAACTAGATGTAGGTCTAGATCCAACATAGTTTTAGAAAGGGCTTTTGTGAGCTTGAATCATATTGTGAAATTTTCAAAAGTTTGGCTTTATGGATTCAAGAGATAGATGAATTAATTAATATTCAGGGAATAATTTTGAGCATCGACATCTTAGTGTAGATCAGGCATGTCAAACATTGCATTTGACACCGCATGCGACCCGCTCGGCCACTTCAAGAATTATCAAAGTAGTGTTAGAAAATTAAGAATTTAACCGTCAACACTACTTTTCAGATTAGTTATTTACGGAAAAAAAACAGCAAAAAAAAAAAAAAATTAAAACGTAACAATTAACTTCGTTGAACTTAATAATAATAATAATAATAACAATAATCTTTATTATCCTTGAGGAAATTTGTCTTACAATTTGTGCATTACACCAAACAAAACACCGTAACTATAAAAGAACAAAATATACATTCATACATGACTCGCTCAGATGTAGTACTTTTGTTTTTTGTTAACTAAATGCGCAACGCAATAATAATTCCACCATGCGCCAAGACCAGCTTCAGTCGCAATCAATTTTATTCGTGCGAGTGGCTTAATATCATCGCTACTTTCAATGTTTCTGGATGACATTGAACACGAATTTGATTGTGTTTCTGATGGCTCTCCTGTTATAAAGTACTGAAGAGATTTTTTGCACTGCGTGAGGAATTTGTATTGTTTCTGAACAAGATGAACCTGCTGAACATTTCCAAACTGACGAATGTGTTCAGGATTTTGCATTTACAGTTGATATCACTGGTCACCTGCAAGACTTTAATTTGCTACTTCAAAGTAAAAACAAAATTGTCACAACTGTGAGTAGTCATGTGAAGTGCTTTCAAGCCAAATTACGACTGTGGATAAATATCAAGAGAAAACTATGTTGGTCACACTGAACGTGTTAGGAATTAAAAAGATTAAGTACCGCTGCAACATTTGGTAAATATTCCTAAAGCTGGAATCGTTATTGGATAGTTTAAATTTCAATCGAGCAAGAATTTTTGTTCTTGGTATCTACATTTACATTTGCTCATGAAAAATGCTGCTGGTAATGTGCAACTAGAGCTGATAGAATAGCATTTGGATTATTTGTTGAAAGCAAAGTATATACTAGTTGATTTACCAAAAATATACTTTTATTTACCTGAACGGTACGTTGAATTGAGGAATTTGCAGCCAGAAGTCTTGCCTTTTTTTTTGCAAGCACTTATATCTCTGTGAGCAGTAATTTTTCTTAATGGAAGCTACAAAAACACTTCACCGTTCGAGATTATCTAATTAAAATTTGTCAACAGTGATGGAAGTGTCAGTGACAAACAAATTTCAACATGACATTAATAAACTTGTATCTCAGAAAAGATGTTAAACATCAGGACAACGAACATAATGCGTAAACATAGTTATTTCTAATAAACAAGATAATACTACAAATTTATCTA
This sequence comes from Biomphalaria straminea, assembly GCA_021533235.1. NCBI lineage: Eukaryota > Metazoa > Mollusca > Gastropoda > Planorbidae > Biomphalaria > Biomphalaria straminea. The sequence continues at coordinate 27,448,203 of JADKLZ010001913.1, forward strand.
AAATAAGATGAAATAAGATGATTTTAAATGATCCAATCAAATGGAAATTTAGTTTGACTACATTTGACAACCTCAGCGTAACTACTGTTCCCCCTTTCAGACCTTGTGGTCAATAGGGCAGATGATGTAAAGGTCAACTGATTTTGTAGCCTACGGTAACTACTGTACAAAAACAATATTGATGAAAAATTCGAACAACATTCACATACGAAACACATAAACATTCACAACCAGCGCTTTAAGAATTTGACTTCTATGTACTTCTCCATGAGGAAATCTGATCTTGTAAAATGGAATAGGTATTCCATTCACTAATGCATTCTATTGTATTTCTTCTACTTTACATACAAGTAGGCTATGTTTTCCAACTGATTTTTGGCTGCAGCTCTTCGTCATAGTAAGATTTTGATGTTGTCCATACACCGTAATGAATTGGACATGCCTTGTCTAGAATCTAAATGTAGGCTTATATTATTGGAATATTATAAGTGTAGTAGATCTAGATCTATATGTTCGCTTTTCTGTCTCAAGGGAGGGGTGGGAGTTAGAGGGAGACAAATGTTGCATTTTTCTTTAATCTAACATTCATAACTTATGAGCAGAAAAACATATATTATCCTATCTTATATAATACAGACGTTACTTCAAAAAAGAAGATGATTACGTCCTACGCGTCATGCATTCAGTCATGCATATTTAGCAGTGACTTCAATTCTGCCAAGTCACTGGTTTTCCTGGCTAGCTCAGGCAAACCATTCCATGCTCTAATGGCACTAGGGAAGAAAGAGCGTTTGTACAGAGTTGTCCTAGCATATGGGACGAGGAATGTGCCTTTATGTATAAAGTAAGTATTGTATTTTTTAAAGGCATATGTAGAGTTTTTCTCTTTTTTTGTTTTAAATAGAAAGTTTAGTAGCTCTGCTTTAATGTAATTTTTTTTTCTAAGAGGTTACTATTATGAAATCTAATGTATATTTTTTTTACGTTTATTCAAATATAGTAAAGTTGTACTGAAACTATTTATTTTCTTGTATAAGTTTCACAAGTTTTGCTCTTTTGTGTTCTAATGCCAAAATTGTCATAGATAAAAAAAACTTTGTTCCTGATGGCCTTGAGATTATGTTTAGACAAATCATAGACTTTGAACTAGAGAACCTAGGGAGAATATAAAGGATGATATGCATATTGGTGAATGTTTATAAGAACGCTTGGGAGTATATTTTTATATGCCTGCCGGTCTTATGTATGATTTAGTGTATGTGGAAAGGCAATGTGTGGGATATATGTATGTGATGCCACAGTAATGTTTTTCTAATCGCAAATTTATTAGACTCAATGGAATTATTACCATAAAATAACTGTCGGACTTGTATTAGGATGTATTTGTATGTGTTCTCGGGTAGTAACTTAATGTATTGGTTTGTAGCCAGTTGATCCATGTGTAAGATAATGATGCGTATGTATCTAAGATGATTGTTTAGATATATCTAGTTTTGATGTGTGGGTATGCATTTATTAGGGTGTAAATATTGGTGTGTATGTGCCTTTATTCTTTATCTGATGATATGCTAAATCCTTGTACCATTTTTCTGTCTCTGATGGTATATCTTTGGTATTAAATAATATATTATTTATATAATTTTGGTGGTATTATTTTTGTAACTTTGTAAAGTAGTAGTCTGACCCATTGGAGGGGTTGCATAGAAAGGTTGGAGTGGTTTGTGTGAGCTTTATTAGTACTGGAGACTATTTTAAAAAAATGCATTATACAAAGCACTCACAGATATTATTTTTTATCTTTTCAGTCTGTGGTGATTCTAACAGAACTCCAGGACCTCTCGGTGTCAACTGGTGAAGATTAGTTGTCCCGGGACTTCATTGGGGAAAAAATTATCGCCAAACCAGACAAATTATAAAGAATAACCAATCATAGATTATATGTAGTCCTCTAAACTCATCATGTGCTCACTGTATTGCTGCTGGGCCTCAGCCTTGGGTTGACAGGTTACCATCAAGAAATCATACCGGTCCGTCCACTGGTAGAGTACTACAACGTCCAGGAACATTGTTGATCAGCCCAACATGATATATTTTGTTGACCACTCGCTGGTGCTTCTATCTATATCTGCGACTACAGGATACCAGAGCCTGTTTAGACATGTCTCCCCCACAACACACTATCTATAGAATTCGGTGTGTGTATGTGTCCCAGAACTATTGGACTTTACTAGAAAACAAAGACTTAGACCTTCAACACTCCTAAGATCATGCATTTCGAGTGAGATGTAGAACTTTGTTAGGTGTATACGAACTCTAAAGTGTCAAGAGCAGTATGGAACAAACATTTCATATTTCTTGGAACCTTTTGGCTTCCATAGGAAATATTGCCAGATCCTTTCGAAAGGAACCAATAATTGCAACGAAAGATGATGGACATCCTAGTGACGGTCAGCAGATAAACACATCAACAAAATTAGTGACAGCTATAAACAATTTTGGGTCTTCGCTCTTTGTAAAGAAACTGAGCTGGTTTTGACAATCCGCTAATATTCCTATATCTGCAACTATGACTTTATAATTTATTAACTCCAGCAGGTATATTACAACATTACAGTGTATCTAATCATGAACTATATACAACCCCTCAATAACTTTCACCACTGAACAGTATTATATGGACTAGATGTAGATACGTTTAACTTGTTTGTCTTGTGTGTTATTGTAAACAAATGTATAATCTGAATAAAAAAAAAAACAATGAAAAAAAAAAAAAAAAAAAAAAAACGCATTCGATATAAGACATGGATGCGTTAACCTTAGTAACCAGTTTTGGTGTAATGGAAAGTATAAACTGAATAAACTACATAAAAATAAGAAATGGAATTCTATAAATGGTTCAAAATAACAAACTTACAATGTCTTCATTCGTACGGGATTGTTGAGAAACTTCACATCTGTATTTCGAAGCAATGATAAATCTACCAGTAAATATTGACTAATTAGGTGCAATATAAAACTGTGTAAAGTTTTAACTTTACATGCGAATGGGTGCAGGAGAAATAAAGTGTCACACATTTTACACCAGACATAGGCCCACAAGACGTTCATAGAAGCTTTTTTATTAAGACTTTCCATATTTAATAATTCGCCTTATGCCATTTCCGCAAAGACTCTTCTTTTCATAGAGAGTGATAGCAATGAATGCCATTTTTTAATACTGTCATTTCTCAGACATTTTATTTATCTTCTTTCATATAATACAGTCGTTACTTCAAAAAAGATAATGATTATTTAGAGTACACAATGCCTAAAGTAATGTCGCATCGTATCGGTGCCTTCCGAAAATGCATTTCTTTCTGTAGGCCTGAGACTGATGGTCTAAGATCTAAAGAGTTTATTACCGTACATTGCTTACCTTGTGATTAAAGGATGCGAGAAACAAAAAAAGGTAATACTAAATGTCACATATGCCATTCTAGGTTTATCTGTATATTTCATTTTAGTAAGAACATGTTTCGGATTTACCCGGTACCTATTTATGTCATCAGACATCATGTTTCAAATCTATTGGTTAGTTTAAATATAAAGACATTTTAAAATAGCGGGCAAAAAGGAGACGCGCCAATGGAGTCTATGCAGGAATGTTCTTGTGAGCGGATGTGTTTTAATAGCTCTGTATTTTATAAGAAAGATGCCTATGTTCTACTCTTCATCTTATTGAATCATTTCTTGTACATAGCTGTACTTATATTAAGTTTGAATAAAGTTTCTATATTCTGTTTCAACGAAGTATTATTCATTTTGAATCCTAGATCGTCTTTTTTCATATAATATAATTCAAGATAGAATCCCCGGCACCACAACAAACACCGTTGTGACACTAAACAATTGTGCTACATTTAGAAATAAAAATCCAGAAAATAGTTTGGTAAGGCGTCCCCTTTCGGGATTCAAAAACAAAATACAAAAAAGTTAGGGATTTTCATTTTAATAGTAAAGAGACGAAATGTGAAAATCATGTTGTTGCATAAAAACTATCTTTTAAATTCCAAACATTATTAACTAAATTAAGACCTCTTTATATACCCTCCCCCTTTTTTTTTCTCCTTTAGGCCACAAAAAATTCAATAACATTTCTACACGAGACCACGATGTTAAAAAAATAGTTATATATTGTTTTTTTTATTAAAAGAAAACACTCGGTCTCGTTGTGACTGAGTAGTAAGGAGTGGGAAGCGTGGTCGAGAGGCTAAGTGCGGCTTGAGCTTGGCTTGCTTGGCTACCTAGAAGGTTGCTCGAGGTTCGACACCCGACTCGGGCAGAGTTGTGTTTACTGAGCGCCCAAAGGCAGCACGGGAAACCAACTCCTAGATACCCCCTCCCCCCACTGGTCCACAAATGAGATTGGATCAAAGCGCTCTGAGCATGCTGTAAGCATGAAAGTAGCGCTATATAAAAGCTATAATAATAATAATAATAATAATAATAATTGGCTTATGAACCGAGAGGCCTGATGGTCGAATCCTGGTCACGACTGGAGCTTTAAATTTCGAGATCTTTAGGGCGTCATTGAGTCTACTCAGCTCTGGCGTTAGCTGGAGAAAAGTAAAGGCAGTTGAGTGTTGTGCTGGCCACATGACACCCTGGTGAACCGTGAGTCCTAGAAACTGTTGACCTTTACATTATCTACTCTATACCTCGTAACTTCTAAAACGGGCTTTTTTTTTTTTTTTACTTTAAAATACACACATGCACACATAATATCTGGCTAAGAAAGAAAATGATGAAGGAAATTTTATAAACAGTCAACCTACCTCTAGCTGCTCGCCTTAATTTCTTGAACCTTAGTTTTCATGTGTAAATCTACGTCCTGGTCTCACGAGGAAACCTACGTCCAGTAGGAAGTCATATTCCTGGACATATGTATAGTGTATTTACAGTACGTTCCTTACGGGATATAACTTATACTATATTCGTTTTTTCGTGTCTATCTCATTAGAATGAAAATTATTACAGACAGAGGCGTGAATAATTGATTTCTGGTGGTCGTTGATTAAAAGATATACATGCTACTTAAAGGACATTCATTATGTTATTTTTAGCAAGGTTATTTGTGGGGAATTTATGTCGAGATAAATCACGCGTATAAATATAAACATATCCAGGGACTAACAGGTAGAGATGGTTGCCTGTTCATGCGACTAGACTAATAGATCTAGAGATGAACTGTGTTAAGTCTAGGCTAATAGAGATGAACTGTGTAATAACTAGACAAATAAATCTGCAGACTGCAGATGAAGTGTGCAAAGTCTAACTAATAGAGATGTGTTAAGTCTAGACTAGTAGTGATGACTATGTTTTCTTTCAGCTCGTTAAACAGGAAGATTTGGGTATATAGGGCACCAATGTTGACCCTTTCACTACTTCACTTTCCAACAGTCTCGGTATTTTGCTGCCCTTTGTAATCTCTTACTTAAATGAGTTTCCCATGAGTGTCTTCTTTCATTTATTCCGCCTGTTAATGTGTCTTGTAAGATTGTAATTGAATAGCTGTTAGATCTTAAAATGCGATACTTCACTCTCAATCTTCATCAGCTGAGACGCTTATAGAATCGTCAAGGAATCAATCGTTCTTATTGAGATCTCTTCATTTATTATGTGCTCTATATAAATCTAAGGGATGTGTGGCCGAGTGGCTAGGTATGCATGGGTTTGGCTTAGTTACAGTGGGTAAGTGGAGTTCGAAGTTTGGCACCCAATTTGAGCAGAATTGTATGTACTGAGCGCCTAAGGACATGAGAAACCTTCTCCTCAATAACCCCTACCCTCCTGTTACCTGTTACCTAACCCTTAGTCTGGTGGACCGTTGTGGCACCAAGCAAGACTTGTGGACCATCTTTCTCCATTCCTCTCTATCCTTTGCCCTGATTAAAACCTCGTTCAATGGTAGGCCTGTCCATTCTTTGATGTTGTCTTCCCACCGCTTTCTCTGTCTGCCTCTTTTTCTTTTTCCTGGTACTGTTCCCTGGAGGAAGGTCTTTGCGAGTCCCGAAGATCTTGTTACATGGCCATACATTTTGAGCTTTCGTTTCTTCACAGTATTTAGCAGGTCATCATGGGGTCCGATCGCTGCCTTAACCCTGTCTCTAATCTCTTGATTTGTGATGCGGTCTTTAAATATGATGCATAGGATCCTTCTGTAGCATCTCATTTCCATTGCTAGGATCCTCCTCTCTAGCTCTGCAGTCAGCGTCCAAGACTCACAAGCGTCCTACCCTCACAAATGAGATTTGGCCATAGCACTCTGAGCATGCTATAAGCATGAAAGTTGCTCTATATTAGTCTATATAAAAGATATTTTTTTAAAACATGAAGAAGCAAATCGAAGGTCTTTATTTTTAAAACCTGGATTATATTATCTCTACACACTAATTGAAAGTCTATTTTCTCAGGCTAGAGGGTTAAGGAGAATCCATTGCTATTATTCAAATACTGTAATCATATAATGATGTGGTCAGGGCCGGTCCTAACAACTGCGGGGCCCTGTGCGAAACTGACTGCCCGGGGCCTAGTCTGGGTGGAAATGAGGATATTAAGTGAAAATTAAGGTTTTGTATTTGAAAATAAATTCGACTTTGAATAATATTCATTCTTTACTAAGTACAAAATTACGAACCTTGCAACTTATGACATATTTATATGCCAGTGACTATAAAAGTAAGGAAGGTATTGGAACTTCCGATTAGGGTAAACATTCACCTGATTATTACATTTTATTTCATGAAAGCTGACAATGCTTTTTTTTCTTTTATCGTGCGTAGGATTGGCGTTTTTTGGCAATGATTTACACCCACTTATGACAATTTTGTCTATTTTTCAGGAGATTTTTATTAATTCAGAAGATTTCCAGGATTTATTTCGAATATATTTTGTAATGTAATAAATTAGCATATGAAAGCGCGGGGCCCACTGCGACCGCATAGGCTGCAGTGGCCTAAGACCGGCCCTGAATGTGGTTTACTTTTTAAATACCACCGTAGGTAACTCTACAAGGTAACTTGTTATATGAAACGAGGTTAAAAAAAAAGTAAGTAAGTGTGTGTGTGTGTGAATTTTTTTTCGGACTTGTGTTAAATCTTTAATGTTCTTTTTTTCCCACAAAAACACACAGATACCTTCTGTTGTTTATATTTCAGTGTTTCATGTCGTCTGCCCTCTGTTTTTTTTTTTTTTCTTGACTCTTTTTATTTAATTGTGTAACCCAAAGAGGGCATAACCTTGTATAATTGAGCTACAGTGAAATATGCGGTTACATCCCTTTCATTAGAAAACAAATTAATTTTAGTCAGATATCTTTAACCTCTTAAACTGACTTAAACGTTAAAAAGTACACTTATTTATGGAAAGTTTGCGATGAAATATAGGTACTCTACCTAGGGTTGGGGGCAGGGGGGTAGGCTTGGTAAAAAGAAGTTCTTTTTTTTTTTTTTTTTTAAATATATTGTTATTTAGTTATTAAGAGAAAAAAAATCTTTGTATAAATTTGAATAAAGGAGGTATGGTTTTAAAAGAATCAGTATGTTTTCTTGTTTAAAATTTTTGTTAGCATACTCTCGGTTAAACATCGTATAAGTGGACATTAACTTTGATTTTAGCACACAATCAAAAGTTTGTAACAAAAAGTAATGATCAATCTTCTTATTGAGATTAGAAAAAATAAAGGACTACAGACAAATGTTTTATTTGGCACAAGTTATTTTACCACAAAACTTTTTGGACGTTGGCGCAGAGCTTCTGATTTTCCACACAACAAAAGCCGCCACGCAAAGGGCGCCAAGTACTACGGCACCTGCAATAATCAAACCGAGGCCCCAGGTTGGCAACCCATGACCCTCGCCTGTCGCTGCTATCTCATCGTTGTCTGCGTAGGTGCACTCCTCCAGGCAATCCAGCATGGCCAGGCGCCCGCTCCTCTGATACAGCACAAAGTCGATGAACTGGGTGGTTTCCCAGTCCGAGACATCGTTGTCCAACTCACACCTCACCACCGCCTTGACGCTGCATGAGGCGGCCTCCTGGCACATGTCTGCATCGCAGACCACGGGAGAGAAGCTTGGTCTGCAGGATTTGACGTCCGGTTCCGCCACATCCAGGGCTAGAGACTTGGCCACCACTTCCATGGTTCCAGATGCGGGATTCG
>JADKLZ010001913.1:27465512-27479212 GCA_021533235.1 Biomphalaria straminea
GACGATCCCATTAGGCCTACAGCTTTAGAGGAAGACGATCCCATTAGCGTGACGTGATGCAGTATATAGACGCTCATGTTGTCGTTGACAACACACGAGTCAAAAAAATAATATTAATCAATGTTATTATTGGTAATTAATTAATTTTGTTTCATATAGAAAAGGGTAAGATACACATTGCAGTATTGAACGGCTCTCTCTCTCTCTCTCTCTCTCTCATCAGCTAATAGAAACTTTCTTTTTTTTTTTAAAGTATTTTTGATATTTTGGTTTTTAACTTTGCTACAGGGTCGGCCTTAGGCATAAGCAGCCTAACGGCCGCCTAGGGCCTTCGATTGTTAGGGGCCTCGCATCGGACTAAAAACATTTTTTAAGAGAAGAAATAGCGAAATTTGCCTTCTTAATAAAATGCGTAATTTTAGTTTTTCCACTGCCTTTTATTCACTTCGCCTAGAGCGTCCCAATATCTAAGGCCGGCTTTGCTTGCAAACTAAAAATGCTATTAATAGAATGAGGTCAATGGTTAGCAGTTGTTTGGTTATGCCGTTACGCCATTGGAACTTAACATGAAGCAAATACATTCGAGTTCATGAAATTCATTCAATCCCATGGTCACCGAAGCACAGCGGAGTCACGTGACAGTACAAAGTAAGGGAAAAAACTGTTTAGGTATCTTCAACAAAGGTACTGTAGCTAAAAAGTAATATGTACATAGAAGGTTTCTCTTAAAAGACATACGCAGACAGTCGTCAGTGGATTAGTCTACATTGGTGTGGCAAAATATGTAGGTCGCATCTGGGTTTGTCTGGTAAAGAGAATTACTTTACTAAACCTTAATCTTCGAAATCGAAAACATTGCAACTTACTTAATATTTATTAACGTGGACTTTTCAACCACCAGCATATTACCCGTTTTATTGAAAAAAATGTATTCCACTTTTGTGTACATTTTCTTTGTAAATTGTATTAACAATTTTATTATAAAAACAATATAATTGTAAGACTTTTCTTCGAATCCTTCGTCACGCAACTAGGTAGTCACAGTGTGTTTATTTGTTGCGTTCCCTGTGCATTTGTTATTTGAACACTAAAGTGCTTTAGATCTTTCAAAGTTTAAATTAATGTATTATACTCTTTGTAGCTGGTACGAAAGAAAGAACAATATTGAACCTTTGTCAAGAGGCTAGGCAGTCTCATTGTTGTTTTTTTTTTAGCGGTCCCCGAATGAGGAAAAGACACTATTACTTTGTGTGGAATGTCTGTCTGTCCGTCCGTCCATCCTGTTTAGATCATCTTTAACTAACTTGATAAAATACACTATAAAATCAACATATAGACAGTAAACAATAAATGTAAGTTGTGTTGAGTCTGTGATTCCCAGCCTAATTCAATCTGTGGGCCATTTTAATTTCCTACACTCGTGTCGCGGTCCACTTGACCGAAAAGATACACAAACGTAATCAAACGGAAGTAAAACTACTTTATTAACCAGTGGATCTAGCACTTACACTATAGTATTGAGATGTTTGAAGTTTATCATCTTTTCTACCCTATGAAAACATGGCTTCCTTTCTCTACTTCAAATGTGAGCAACATTATAACTAGCTTAACCACCGATTCATTTTCTTATCTCTTTTTGGAAATAATTCAATCCTTCAATCTCTAGGCATAGTCTAACGATATTTTATTAGCGCTCAAGAATGCTGCCATATTTGTTTGTTGTTGTATTAATAAAATCTATTGGCCTATTATCATGTTCCACAAAAACGTAAGGAACCATTCACATTTCCTGTTAGATTATACATCTTGTCCCCGCTTCATAAATAGAATGTTATTGGTCATTATACAAATCCATCAGAGAAAAAGTTTGGGCCCTAACGTACGTCAAATAATTTTATCAACCTTTTTGGAGAGGGGATTTACTACTTTTTGTGCCGTTGTTTCGGCGGGCCGGATGGAACCACTACTCGGACCTGATATGGCCCGCGGGCCGTAGTTTGGGCAGCACTGTGTTAAGTCATAGATGACAACAATTTTTCCGTATGGCTTGTCTTCTCTTCGAGTCGGAAGATTTTTTTTAAAAAAAGCAAAGGGGTGGCAATATTTCAAGTGGCTACGTAGAACTTATTTTGTCTGTGATCTATATATTTTTCCACATCCAACGTGGACAAAGCCAGGACTGAGACTGGGTACCAGAATGGACCCTGGAATTACTTATTAAAAGAGTAAACCATAACACTTGATAAGAGAGAGACGTGGACAGTTTTCTCTACCGTACACAACATCAACAGATTGCTCTTAGGCCCATAGGTACCGGCACCGAGCCTTTGCCCTAAAGCTCATAGAGTCAGAGTCACACCGTCCCCTTTCAAAACAATTGACAACTAAAGATCATTTTTTTCTTATTTTTTCTATTTGTAACTGCCTTTGGAGTTAGTTTTCTTTAGGACTTCGAGTGTATATCCCACGACCTTCGTAAGGCTGTCTTTCGGCAGTCACTTCCTGATCTTCTACACTAAGCCATTAAAGCAAGCTAGGGCATGAGCTTCAACTTCTATTAAATCAGTGTTTCTCGAACTTTTGACTAAAATGTACCCTTGTATAATTTTGTAACGCTGAGTACACCTCGCCATGCATTTATGATAAGAATGCATATAAAAATGGGTATTTAAAAATCATTGTGGAAAGGTTACAATTGTAAGGTACAATACTGATATCAGAATCAGGCAGCGTAGTCGTTTTGGTGCTAAACTCTGGATGCCCAATTAAGAGGATTCGATTATATAATAGGATTTGATCTGGTACTTTAAGATTGTACAAGAATAAGCAACGGATGTTTGTTAAAAATTTTAACATGTTTGGGATGTTTCTTCAGGGTTGAAGGTTGTCTACTTCGTAGTCCAGACCTCCCGCAGGACGACGGGGGAAGGCAGCGGGCAGGGTATGAACTCGGGACCATCGAGACAGCCGAACGACAGTCCAGCGCGAATACCATACGACCACGCAGCCACCCGATTTTCCGGTGTTCCAAATGAGCGGATTCGGCTGTGCTGTCAAAGTCAAAACTGTGACATACATGATGACAAGATAAATACTCACGTCCTAGAGATGATTGGAATGACGCTCAAATCTTTCGCGCTTCCATCAACATCAGGCTGTGACGAGTCCAAATGAAATGATAATCTGATAGTTTGACACGAGGCAAGTCCAAATAAACTTATGTAGATCAGCAGTGACATGATTTCTGTGCAACCTGGGAAACACAAAATCGTACAACATAACACATACGATATATATTGAGTCCGGCGGAACTGTTCTTACTAACAGGAGAAGGGGCACAGGCGAGTAACTGGCGCCTTAACCAGTAAGCTTCGGGCAGGAGGGGCTCGTTAGCCATGGCTGGCTACCCACCTAGGAGAAGGAAAACTCTGAATTCAAACCTCTACTGCCTTGCAGTTATACCCGATCAAGGGAAAGGCTTCGGGAGTCAACCCTGAGGAAAAATCAGGAGCTGGCGACCCTAAGGCAGTTTGCAGCACCCAGTGCTACACTCTGGCAGAACCTGCGACGCTGCTGACCCCAAACTGTATCGGCACTGCCGTTCCTTTGGATACATCAGCTGCGTGGAGAGGGGGGAACTGATGTGTGGGCGACATCGTTCCGACCACAGCTTATGCCCAGGCATTCATCTCATGGAAATGAGATGATCCATAGTCGTTTCGCGACTGACGGTGGCCATAGAATAGAATATATATATATATATATGTGGATAGATAGATAGATAGATAGATAGATAGATATTTCAATATATTTAATTATGTATTCGCCATTTCAGCCCAAACTGTTTTTGAAAGACGACATGTTATATAGGCCTACTATATGTAATAGATTCCTTTTATATAGAGATATTAAACCTTTATGGTAAAGTAACAATCCAAAGTCTATTCGTAAAATCTTTCACATTTTATATGCAATAATAAGTAATCTGTTTTGATGTCATACTTATGGAGAAGTCGTTGAAATATTCAATATTCACTTCGCAACAATCCACTACCATTTTACTTATATTTTCCCACACTCCCTTTCCAATGGCACTATATTTGTGTCTATTGTCTGTATGTCTGTTAATTCTATCCCATCACTATAATGGGAAGCATGAAAAACAATTTGGCTTATTTTACTAATTCTGAATTCATAGATTAGTATTGTAATCATAACACATGTACAATTACGACCAATAAAGACGTCTCAGTATTGGTCTTAGAATTTTGCAAATAATTTTTTTTTTAAATGGATTATTTTAACCAGAAACGAAAATGAAGGTGTTGGCAAATTTAACAATCTTGGACCTGTTACCAACTCTGACTATCAATCCTTTTATAATGATAAGGCCTTACTTCGAGTCGGTAACGATTAATACATTCAGTGAAATGTAGTGGTTCATTTAGGTTCTCTGCTAGCAGTTTTAGTCTGTCCTCGACCGTGGATTTTAATTTGGTCTTGAATATGTATTCGGCGACCTATGTAAAAAAAATCTTCATCTGAAACTACATGCTGCCAGTTTTTCTTTCTGTAAGTTAAAGAAAGTTGGCACCTAAGCTGGTTTCCAAAGCGTTTCAGTGGGGCACCTTGTTACCACCTTTCATCTCACTAAAAATATGACATTCGGTAAATAGTCGTACTCCATATAGTACGGACAGCAGATGCTATAATAGCATTAGTTTGTCATTAAATGGTCCCTAGGATCGAATCCTGCTTCATAAAACCACTGCCGTACTAGAAGCTAATAATGTCCACTCCACTCCAATTTGGTAACAAGCAGAGTACAAAGAAAATACTATTTTAAAAACAAAGCTTATATTAAATAAAGTGTAGGTTTATCAATTAGTTTTGATTAGTTATATATTTAAATTTGTCATAGATTAGACTAACGACGATAAATATGTGCGATTAGGACTCGGTTTATATCTAAATCAAGAACAATAACACATAAGAGAATCAAGTTAACCATGAATTCATTGTCGCAATATTGATAGATTAAGATGATGTTGTATCGTTATCATATAATCGTAAAACGAAGAAATTAGAGTTGTAACCTTTTTACTAAACGTAAATCCCAAATTGTTTATATTACATGATCAATTCACTTACAATCTTTTAATGTCACAAACGCGAACAGGATTTCGTCCATTATACATGCTTACATCCCTTACTACAGTAACTACAAGAACAGAGCCTTTGTTTAAAGACAAAAGCACGTGCAGGATCTATTTAGTTTCTTACTAAATATTGGGCATGTTTAGAATTGAAACGACTATATAGTAATCTCTTACCTGAATGAATTAGTGTGGATGAAACTAAACAAATTTTCTATTTTCATCGAATATTTATTATACACTTATACTATTATCACATTGTACCTGTAACATTATGAAAGGTTACACAGAAATATTACACCCCGATAAACTCATTCCATCCAAAAACTCACCTGACAAATGTATGAATTTATTTAAAAACAAGTCAGTTTCTCAGCAACATTTTGTAAACATGTACATAGTCATTGTTTTGAAGGAAATTTGTAAGCAATATTTCATCAATAGTGATTAGTGTACATCTCAACACTAAACACATCCACAAGGTGTGTTAGTGTGTAGCGCGTGTGTTGTTAGACCTGACGCTATCAAACATGTTATCTTTCTGGACTAAAGTAAAGGGTCAAGTGGACTTTTGTTTCAGTTGAAACAATAACAAGATGGACGACACGGGATAATCTTTGAACAAAAAAAAATAATATTTAGAGTCTGTGTCTAAACTTGGTTGACGTAGGTGATAACATTGTCTTAGCAGTAAGCTGAGGTACAAGTTTATAATTTAGAAATACAGCACGTGACCTCCTATTTCCCGTTGGCTGTGTACAGAATCAATGTCTCTCCAAGTAAAATGAGCATGGACGGCTGAATGGTCATTGGGTATGCACGCTAGACTTTCTAACGATGGAGTTAATGGTACTTGTTCGAAGCCTTCCTGATGATATTGTAATGACTCTGTAATGCGCACCGCCATCCAGGCTAGTGCACAGATGCGCACTTCTAGTGAACGGACTATAACAGGATATTGACATGTGAGAATAACGACTTCCGCCCAAGTCTAGAGCCAAGATGGAGAAACAGTGCTAAATGAAGTGGTTGTTTTATGTACCTGTGATGTTATGTAAATAAACATCTTATGTCTCGTTGAGTTGCCTTTCCTTCAAGTTATTACAATATTCCACATCGTTCTACGGGAGGTTTGGGCTAGGATGTAGCCTAATCATCTTTAAGTCTAAAAAAAAACAACAAAAAAAAAAGAAATATGTAAAGCAATGCAAAACTAATAGAAGAGATGCAAAACAATTTTAAACCATCTCTATATATAATTCTCTTCTTCCCTCAACAATGAGGTCTAGAAGTAAAGGAAAGATCACTCTGCGAATAGTTAAAACCTGACCGCTCCCATCCGCCTTCGTCTTGCGGGAGGTTTGGACTTAAAAGTAAACAAGATTACAAAGAGAGTTTGTGTGATACACAAACTCAGAGGCGGCCCCGTCGGAGTCGGATCCCTGTTAGATCCGCCTATTCGCAAGATGTTTCGGATGTTCCTTCTAATTTGAAAATAATTAACTTCTCGCTGGACGACGGAGGATGGCGAGAAGGGTATAAACCTGCCTTATCTTGATGTTTGCGCACTAGACTTTAGTTCGGATTTATCGTTAGTCCCTGGCTCAATTTCTGTATGCTCCCATCCTTAAACTATCGCAATATTTCTGAAAGAACAGTAAAGGTTAAATTATATTTTCAAAAGCCTTTAGTGTTTTTTTTTTATCTAACCGTGACGGACAGACCAACCAACAGACAAAACGCACAAAAATATGCTTCTTTCATTCTAATGGGGGCACTAAACAATTTAAAAAAAAAATATCTGATTTTTTTTTTAAATTAAGAAATTAGTTTAGAATCATGTCATTGCCGGGCTTTATGCTAGTACACGAAAGTCGCTGCTAAAAGTTCATTTTAAAAAATGTGCGTGATATCTTGTTAGGGTGAGCATTTCTTATAGGAACATTTCCTCCCTTACATTTACGTAATTGTTTTAGAATTGGTGTTTTGCTATTAAAAAATCGCTTACATAATTAATTTTATAAATTAAACGATTTGCTTTTAGAAAAACAAAAGTAGCCGTTGCACCTAAACTTTTCAAGCATCATTTAATGGTGAAAATTTTTTTTCGTATCTCTTCTGGTTTTTGCGCCCTGAGTATGACAGACGGACAGACGGACAGACAGACAGAAATTCATTTTAAAAAATGTGCGTGATATCTACATGCCAAGAGCAATTCTTATAGTAACATTTCCTCCCTTAGATTTACGTAATTGTTTCAGAATTGGTGTTTTATTATTAAAAAATCGCTTGCATAATTAATTTTATAAATTAAACGGTTTGCTTTTAGAAAACTAAAAGTAGCCGTTGCACCTAAACTTTTCAAGCCGCATTTAATGGTGAAAAAATATTTTTCGTATCTCTTCTAGTTTTGGCGCCCTGAGTGTGACAGACGGACAGACGGACATTTTGCACAAACCTAATAGCGGCTTTTTCTCCTTACGGGGGCCGCTAATTATCTTCAACTCTGAAGGAATATGCGAAACGTAAAACATTTGACAAACAAACATTTTAAAAACACTAACTATTGCAGTGCGTGAGTGCCAGACTTCTGCAATGTGTACTCATAAATGCTCAAAATGTGAAAAGTTTGGTAAACACTGGTTTAACATGTAGCCACATGCATAATTAGGCCTACTAAATAT
This sequence comes from Biomphalaria straminea, assembly GCA_021533235.1. Taxonomy (NCBI): domain Eukaryota; kingdom Metazoa; phylum Mollusca; class Gastropoda; family Planorbidae; genus Biomphalaria; species Biomphalaria straminea. The sequence goes on from JADKLZ010001913.1 coordinate 27,473,353, forward strand.
ATATTATTTTAGCAGGGTTTGTTTAAAAGATTATATTTTAATTGAAACGTAAAGGCTGCAACAAGTTTGAAAAAGATAAAATTACATAGAAATATATTATTATTAACTGCAATAGAATCAAGCGTCAAATAACTTCCCTTGACGCCCTAATTACATTGGTGTGGTCTGGTCAAACTGATCACGTGATTTTGTTTATGTTTTATGTTTTATTTTTGGTGTGTGTGTGTAAATCTCTCACGTGGACTAGTTGGAAAGAGAGAAAAAAAGGAAGTTCTGTTGTGTATTTTTGTGGGTCATTCTGGGAAAGAATTGAGACACATTCATCTTCGTTTGGATTTTTTTATGTGAATTCTGTGGATTATTTTTGTTAATTATTTCACTGGATTATCATTTCATTTCATTTAGGCTCAACTGGTGCACTGTGCCACTGAGACATCAGAGACCGGATTGGGGTGAGTACTTTTGAACACAAACACAACACTATATAAGCACATAATAAGAAGCACAAATTCAAGCTAAACATTGTATTTTCTAGAAACTGGATTAATGAAATATAACACTTTTTAGAAGCATGACTGGGTAGTTAAATTGATAGAGCGGATCGCTAATAATGCAAATGCCATGGGTTCGATCCCCATACTGGCTTTTTTTTTACTATATTTTTTTCAATGGCAAATAAAATATATATTGGTCACATTAAATAATGTGTGAAATTTCAAGATTAACACTGTTCTCAAATCCATACTATATTATCAATGAAACAAATAGGGGCAGTAATTGTAAAAACACACTTCGGTGATAATAACAGAGTTATTGTCCTTGCTGGTAATGATCTTTGGAACAAATTTAATTTTACAATGAATATAAAATTGTCTACTTTGATATGATGCTTGCCTTTACTGTACTGTTAACTTTGATCATTACACACCAATGCCAATAATTTTTTTTTCAAGACAAAACATATTTACATGTGTACTTGAACTATAGAGCGACTTTTCCAATTTTCTAACTTGGAAGAGCTCTACTTGCCTACGTTTTCTAGTCAATGCTGTACTTCTGTTCCTATTTCATATATATATGAGGAACTAAAAGCTGGCATGTTTCACCATAGATGAATTAATATATTTTTTTCAGTCACTAAGAATAGAAAGAAATATTCAGCTGTAGACTACAAATATTTTAAACATTAACACACACAGAACATACAAGAAAACAAGAAAAATATGCTTTTAATAAGTAAAAAAACAAAACAGAATAATGAGATAGTCTTCGTAAAAATGGAAGAATTATTTTTGTAGCCAAATCAATTAGTACTGTAAGACCTATTTCCATTAATCTATATAAAACTGTATTAATTTATTACCATTAATTAATTAATTATTTTTGTTAATTGATTCATTAGACTTAATCCGAGCATGGCGAGTAGAGCAAAGAAATAAACAAGATTTATTCCAGACTGACAGACAGATCGACGAATAGTCAGAGTGAGTGTGTAAACATACTCCGAACATTTATGTTTCTTTGGTAATTAACTGTGGTCTAAACATTTCATTTTGAGCTTGCTAATAATATGTTTCTTTTTATAAGGTAATTGGAAAGACCAGTTTTATAACGTGCTCCCCACACATAGATGCACACTTACTTCAAATTCGTTTAATTTACATACATTATCTTTACTTATCGCAGTAGCGGTCTTAGGGGGTGGCAAGTGGGGCAACCGCCCCAGGCCCCGCGCTGGGAGATTTTATTGTCACTAACTTCGAAAACTAAATGAGTGATTATAAACAAGGACTTGTTACTCTATATTTTCCAAGCATATTTACTTTACCAATTGCCATTGAAGCTCTTAACTTACATTTCTTGTTTCGAAAAACCGTTCAGTTTCGGTATAGACAGCCGAGTCTAACAGTTCACAATAAAAACACATATGTGGAAGCAACCAATCCTGATCGTTTATTTGGTATATAAATAACGACGTCTAATAGGAATTTTTAAGGAAAATGTGTAGTGATAAAGTTTGATGTACTCTTTGCATTATGAAAAATTGAAAATGAAAGAGTCATTTATAACATTTGTAGTGTCATAAATGCAACTTTTGACAAATTGATTTTTTAATGAAAATAATCAGTGTTTTTTTTTTTTTTTTACCGTCACACCGGTAGGGCGTACTTCACTTTTTTCAGTGTGTGGAAAAATTAATTTTCTTGAATTTTAACGTTTATTAATAATGTTTTTGTAGTTAAAAGTTGGGCGATCCATCACTGAGTACCGGCATCTATTTTTTTTTAAAGCACTGAAAATAACTAAACTATTATACAGTGTATTCTCGACTGTCGCTGGTGATACGTTCTAAGACCGCACGCGAAGGTCCGAATTTCGCGGTAGGCTATTTAATTTCATAAACGTATAATATTTTCGGATATAAACAGTATCAACAGTTGATGTGATTGTATAGATATTTTGGAAAATCAGTTTTCAGCAAGTTTGGCGATGACGTAGGCCCCTATTGAGTTTTTTTTTTTTCAATAGGCTATTATACTATGCATAGGCATAGTGCGGCCGTGGGAAAATCCGTGTCAACGTGTTGAAAAAAAAAACCAAAAACGCAGGAATATTTTTACCGGTCCCCGAAAGAGGAAAAAACGCTATTAGTTTTGTGTGGAATGTCTGTCCGTACGTTCGTCGTCCTGTTTAGATCTCCTAAACTAGAAAAGATAGTAAAAATCCGATATAATAATATTTAAGACATTCAGAGTTCTAATGTAACGGCTTCTTTTTTCTTTTCTGAAACCAAAAAAAATCTAATTTTTTAAATTACTTATGCAAGCAGTTTCTTTAAGAAAATCACACCACTTTTGTAGCTATTCACTATCAATAGTAATAAACACGGGATGCTATTTAATAAAGGAAATTACCCTTTTTTAAACAGGTGTACCGGTATTCACATTTTTTTTTTACATTTGTATTGCTAACTACTACATTTACACAAATAAAAATGTTTACTTTTTCTTAAAAGAGAAAAAAATCTATTTAGATATAGTACGGTATGTATATCAATTGGACATAATTTAAAACAATAATTAATAAGTAGTTTTTCCTATTATTGCGTTTCATAATTCGGCAGGAAAGGTAGACGTTGAACCTCACATTAGTTTCACCTATCCTTTGGTCTACTGGACGCTTAGCACCATACAAGATCTGTCAACCATCTTTCTCCATTCTATTATGTCATTTGCCTTTGAGAGAATTTCATTCTGATATTCTTTCTGAAAATATTGAAACCTGCCTTTTTACCTGCCTGGGTGGACCACGTCGGGGGCGATTTTGAGTTCGTATTTCCACACAAACTGTCTTTGTAATTTTGTTTTTATAGATTTTTTTTTTTTTAAAACACGTGATACATTTCCGCAAAAGTCGGGTCTGTGAAAGTGAATGGACCACTGTAACTCCTAAAGCAGACTTTATTCTTATTGGCTGCCTGGTCGTGAGGTTTGCTCGCTGGACTGTCGTTCACATTTATCGATGGTCCAGGGTTCAAACCCTGCCCGCTCCCATCCCCCGTCGTCCTGCGGGAGGTTTGGACTAGGAAGTAATTATCTTCAACTCTAAAGGAACATCCGAAACATATGTAAAACATTTTACAAAACATTTTTTAGAACATCCTATAGGCTTCAATTTGCAGAGTGATAGAGGAGACTTAATATTAGTAGTGCGCGAGTGTTTTATTTTTTATTCGCATTTGTTAATGCAGAACAATTAAAACACAATAGCCTATAGGATTCACTTATACGGACAATAGTAAACCAACGTAATGTTCTATGTTTTGTTACAAATATAAGGCCCACAGGTTTGAGGCGGACACTTAGAGACGGATTAGCCCGTTAGGGAAATGTGGTACGATATATATATTTATAGCTAAGGGCCCCGCACATGCCGCTCGCCCAGGGCCACGCACACTGCTAGGGCCGGCCCTGCTTATCGTTCCCCTTCAGAGAAAAAAAAGTCTTATGTAAAATCTGACTTGTTTTCGGCTTCACGATTCATTTCACATTTAATTCACACACACGCAAAAACACAGGCACACATAACACTCACATAACACAAAGACACACACGCACAAACACACGCATAAGCATATACGCACACACATCCACAAACACACACACACACACACTCTTATGCATACACACACGCAAACACACACACACACGCAAACACACACATACACGCTTACACACTTTTTTTGCCCATCTTTCTGACAATGACCAACTTTTGAAGTATGCTTTGATTGATTGACCTTCCAGTCTACACATTTTAGCTTTTCATTTCTGTATACAGAACCTTTTGGTTATTTTTTGTTTTATTGCTTCCATTAATCTTAAAGCAAGTAATGTACAGTAGTATACTTACTACTCAAACATTTCTTTAAAGTTTAAACCATCAGTTTCAAGCCTAGGGTTTAAAAAATGGATTTTTCGAAGTCCCCCGTCATACTTCAAATGTAGAATGCGGCCTTTTAGCGAAATACAGTAAATAAATACCATGACTAAAAAGAAAAAAAGCGGTTTTGTGCGAAGTGTTAGTCAGGCTGAGAATCTGTCAAAACCTTCTCTTAGTGAGTACCTGGGCCGTTAAAAAGAACGGTGTACGAAATTTCATGCGGATTAGTACGACTGTTGATGTGATCTGTTGATAGGCCTACATAAGTAACTTACACATGTTGAGAAACTGAATATCAGTTCTTAATGGCAAGATGTCTAGGATGATTCTCGCTGTTACTAGTCATCTAGTAGTAATTAATAATAGAAGCTAATATTAGAAGGTGACGATGATGTAAATAACACAACAATGACTAGTGTAACATATTAGGATCTCTGAACACAATAGTGTCATTGACATAGTTATTTAATTATTAACTCTTTGACGTTGCAACGACGCTCCCATCGTTGATTCTATCCAGATATACAGATATAAATTCCGTCCAAACGGGGAAAATAATTTCGGTGTCAAAGAGTTAATATATCTGTATAGTTCAGATATTAACCACCAACATTAGATATAATTGAAATAATAACTTGGCTGGTTAATTAGGTAGATAAAACAATGAAATGAATAATGGTATGACAAGTTCGAAGTAATATATGCAATCATAAAAAGGCTAAAATAACAAAGTCACATAAACATGATGCTGGTACAATGGACAGTCTCTCTCTCTCTCTCTCTCTCTCTCTCTCTCTCTCTCTCTCTCTCTCCTTCCTTCTTAGTACGGATCCTGGAGCCCACGTCACAGTCCGTATGGTCTAGATGTGACACGTACTGTACAGATCTACCGTCCATGACCGTCACCTGGATATAAGTCGACAGACACTTACAAATAGCCGAATACTTACTCAACAAATCAACTCATAACTTCCTAACGTGCATTAAAGAAAAGATTAATAGTTTCTTTTTACCGCGTGTCCTTACGAAAAGCACTGATACTGCAACCACAACAATAAGACATAGACTTCTACCACATACAACATATGTCGTACTCCATGACATCGACTCCTACAACACCGGTCTGGTCCAGCAGCTAGCCGTGTTTGAGTCGTCTCCCCCTTATCCCAAATTGTTTCTGCCTTTATAGTTCTTAAAAGCTATGTCTAATTTATTCTCTAATTATCGTCTTGTCACCCAGAGTCTGCTAGTACCCCATTTTCCCTACATAAATCTAAAGATCCGCGATGTGTTCTACCGGTATCACTGACCGTGGTCTTTCGAGCCCTATTGTTCGCACGTTCCCTTTTAGTTTTCGTAGTGTTGGTGTCACTTAATGTCTCTGTCTGGGTGTCTATACATCACTGTCATAGTCTGCTCC
>JADKLZ010001913.1:27513624-27523664 GCA_021533235.1 Biomphalaria straminea
ATGGATAGATAGATAGATAGATAAGATTACATAGATAAGATTACATAGATAAGATTACATAAGTAACTCATATTTATTTATAATTTATTAAAGTAAATAAATTTTACATATATCCTACATTTAACCGTTTATTGTTTACTTAACAGATAGTCTAAAAACATACACATGTTTTCAATGATGTATCCTGTAAAGGAAATCCTTCTTTAACAGGTGAAATATACTATAAACAAGTACTAATCTTGAAATCACATGACTTCGCTGTTTTTGTAAATTGTTTTCTATGTTTCGAAAGTTCGGATGTTCCTTCTGAGTTGAAGATAATCTACTTCCTAATCGACGGCAGGGGCTGAAAGAGGGCAGGGAATGAGTGCTAGGCCAACGAGTCAACCGAACGACAAACCGCACGACCAGGAAGCCACATATATAGTGATAGGTATTGTAGTGGATGGTGTGTATTACAATAGAATTTTGTATTACAATAACGTGAATGTAATATGACATATACGTATTTTCAAGAAAATAATAGACCTCATTCACCAATTGTAAATAAACACATTGAGCCACATCATAATATTAATAAGATAGTGAAAATATCACGTGACAGCCTTACGTGATGCGTAATTCAGTGATGCCCAACCTTGTACGGTCTGTGGCCATTTTAATTTTTGACACTCATGTCGTGGATCACATCGATGAAAATGAAATTGAAATAAACTATTTCAAATAGCTTATTACAAACCCGTGGCTCTAGTAGGCAACGCAACGTATAAAAAACTCTCTCCATCGATCAAAATTTCTCAAGAAGGGGTGTCTGGCTTTGTAGGTCAATCAGTTTCATTTGCAGATCTATCCGGGCACTCCTCAGTTTCAGTAAAAAAAAAATCAGTTTTGAATGGCAATTTGTTGGCTACCTTATCTTCAGCTTGTTTTGCAATCGTTGTGCGAATAAGACTGATAGCTTTAACTGCATTATTTTTAGAATTAACTTCTTTCCTCACTGCTAGCAAGCACTTTTTTGACACCTTATCTCTGAACTCTGATGCAGAGCAGCTCTGTAGTTTGCCCTTACCACAAAATCATTTGTCGCCAAAAAATAAACGTTGTGTTCTTTAGAAAAATAATATGAATATAAGACTATTCTAGATACGAATGAAATCCATTCATCTCTAACGTAGGGAAAATATATTTTTCACTCTTTTTATTGTGTACACTTTGTTCCGATGTTCGGCGGGCCGGATAAAGCCACGTCTTCGACCGGATATGGCCCGCGGGCATCACTGGCGTAATGTGTATAGAACATGTAGAGAAAATGTTGTTTGTTTACGTTTGGTGAATGAGGTCCATTGCGTTTCAGACAAAAATATAGTTGTGATATTCACTAGGATCTTCAAAACTATCTTGTTATCTATTTTACAAATAGCAATCTAGAGCGGTAAACTTTGCCACAATTTATACACGCGTATGCAGCAGATTCAGGACTAACGGACAGGGCAGCTTTCTTTTCGTCCCTCTTGATTAAGGCCGCCTCAATTCTTTTGTTGTCAGCGAGGATTGTCCAAGCAAGCACAGTCTGTCTCTATGCACTTCGGTCCTTGGCTATGTTTTCCCACATATTTTCGTTGATGCCTGTGGCTCTCATACCTCGCTTGCAGACATCTCTATATGTTAGTTTTGATGTGGGATATATCTAAATCTATATCTATCTATCTATCTATCTATCTATCTATCTATCTATCTATCTATCTATCTATCTATCTATCTATCAATCTATCTATCTATCTATCTATCTATCTATCTATCTATCTATCTATTGTTGTGTACTAGTTTAGAGAGTAGGTTAGTTTTGTTATTTAAATATAAATTTTGTGTATAGTTTTTAGCGACGGTAAAAGTAATGACGCAGAGAGACAGACTAATGACGTAGTATACTTAGAGCAACAAGGAGACCAACATGGCGTTATACTAGGAGTAGACTGTTTTATTAGTAGTAGAATAGTTTTTAGAAGACTAGACGGATTTCCCAGCAGTTAGTAAAGTTATAGAATTGAAAGTGTTGTCAAATAGAATTGAAAGTGTTGTCAACTATATTATATTATGGATGTGTTTGTGGCTAAGTTGGAATCTGTTATGTGTTATAAAATGGTTTAATTTAATAATTTATACACCTAAAAATTAGTACGGGTCCAAAGGAAGTGCGGGACCCACTGCGGTCGCATATGTTGCAGTGCGTAAGGCCTACCCTGCAAAATAGCGGCGTATGCTATGCCGCCGGTGGACTAGTATAATACAATTTATAATGTATTGACTATATCAGTAATTTGTTTATTAATTCATTTTTTTTGTTATGTAAAATAGGTTGTTTCTTAAAAGTATCTGTTTGATCCGCGAATGCGAGAGAGGAAAAGGTGTTAGTAAGTATTGAAGGGGAAAAAAGGAAAAAAATTACAAATGTATATACCTAAACAAAAAACACAAATTTATTTTATATACATTAATTAAATACTAGATATCAATATCAATAAAACCGTACGCATACAAAATATATGCGCATTTAAAAAAAAAAAAGCTTTTATATAGCGTAAATTTCAAACTTATAGCTTGCTCAAAGTGCTATGGTTCAATCTCTTCAATAGACCAGTATCTTGGGGAGGGGTATATGGATGAAAGATTTTTGGTGCTACTCAATCGATTGTCGAACCTCCAGCCCTTTTGTTGGGTAGCCAAGTCACGCCCAAGCGGTTCAAGCCTCTTGGCCACACTTCCCACTTATTCACTATATCAACCAATCATTTTGTTAAAAGATTTCATAACAAGATTATAACATTTGTTTAAAAAAAAAGTTTTAAAAAAATTAATGACTTGAATTTATCTGTGATTGGGATTGAGTTTATCCGCGCAACATAAGGGTCCAACGCCCAGGCGCGAGTGTGTAATTTAAACAGTAGTGAGAGGTGAGCTTCATTATTATTAATCGGATAAACTGGCTTTAAGTGTAGAAAGTGTCTTATTGTATAGAATTTCCATAATATTTCAACGTTTTATAGGTTTTCAGTTAATTCTTTGATATAAACACTCTTCAATCTTTAATAGAAGGTTTAATTTATGTACGGTATAGTTGACGTCACTCATTCAGCAGCTTCTTGAGAAAAAGTTATTTAAAAAACTAAACATCTTCAAGAATACATAAATTATTCCCGATACCTCTTTGTCTATAGTTGAAATCATTTCAATCACTTCGAGATTGGAATTCTTTTAACCCTAAAGGGAATACAGAAATAAGAATAAACAAACCATGCACACATTTGATCGTTTTGAACAGGGGTTCTCAACCTATGGGTCTATTCTTCTATTTCTGTATGTTTTTGTGTGTGTGTGTGGGGGGGGGTCGCGGCAGAATGAGGGATTGTAAAAAGGGGTCGCTGAGCATAAAAGTTTGAGAACCGCTGGCTTAGAACATATTACGTCAATAAGCTAAATGGGTTAGGGTGTCAAGTTTTCAGGGTCTTATTTTTTTTATCTGTTATATAAATATATAATGGAAAAATCTTATTTTTTTTACCAACTTCTATTTGACGAACTGTAAATTTTAAGTAACAAAAAATAATATAAAATCACAACTCTAATACAAATGACATTGTCACGCTTAAGAGTGTAGCCAGGAAACAAGGTCAAGGCTAGGTGCAAGAATGTGACAAGATCATATGATCAGGAGTGCAGATCCAACTGCATGAGTTAAGTGAGGTAACAAAAAGGAGGGAAACGAAATGCCGAGGATGAGGGTAGCTTGGGAGTGTAAGAAAGGTTTTAGAGTTTTGAGGACAAGATTATAAAACAAGTTGAAGTTTTTGTTGCCAGAGTTTGACAGTTGCAGTCAGAGTCACTTTGGTCAGTTAGGGTTCACGAAGAGAAAACTAGATGTTTCTAGTTTAAAATAACAAGTTGGTTAGTGAGTTAAAGGTGGGAAACGAAAGGTCAAGGCTGAAGATAGCGAGGGCGTGGTCTGGAAAGTTTTAGAATATTGAGCTTTGAGGACGAGATTATAAAGGAAATTGAGGTTTTGGTAGTCAGTGTGACAGTTTCTGTTTATTTAATTTCTTAGTAATGCTTCTCATATTAATTGTTGATTAAACAGAATTATTAAACGTATGAGATAATATTAATAATTTGATAATTCACTGAAGAAACATCTGTATTCTCTCAAAACTTCTTTAATAATCTTTTTCAGATTACATATACAACTAACTTCTCAATTCAATAACAACAAAACTTATATAAAATAAAAACTTAGAAAGATACAACAGCTTCAACTAGTATAACTTGCAATAGTGAACACGCAAGTGTTTAAACATAAGATTGTTACTATCAAGAATCATTACAATGCGAGGACCTATTACTCTACAAAATCCCTTAGTTCGCGAGGACCCCGATTAACGCTGATGTATGCTTTTTTTTTTTCCGTTAACCTCTTTCTTTGATTGGATGACTTAAATTAACTGACTGACTTGACCTGGGCTTCTAGAAACTGGTCGAAATAGGTAACAGTCTCGACTCGTGAAAGTTTTTTTCAGCCTGTTGCAGTCAGGGTCAATTAGGTCAGTTAGGACTCACGGAGTGAAAACTAGATGTCTGTAGGTTAAAATAAATACCTAAGTTTTATTTCACCATCATTAATATTACAGTATCTCTTATATGAATCATATTCACTGTGTATATATTTATTGTTTCAAATTCGAGTTTAAAAGAATTAAGCTCAACATAATTTTATCTACACTGTGTCATTTATTGTATAATTACGATATTATTATCTCAGAAACACAGTCACTTAGGGTTGTACACATACATAATTTTATGTCAGGTGTCGCCGCATAGTGGTAAATATTTAAAAAGTTGATCCTGATCTAACAGAGAACCACTGTCTGATAACATTTTCTTTTTACTAATGCCTTTTCTTTACGTAGCTCAAATGAAAAGTACAGTAATCTTTTTTTTTCTTCTTTTCAAAATGGCATTATTATAAATAGCACTACATCTTACCATATTATAAGTTCGATTATGTATCGATGCATCCAGTGAAAATAAATACATCGCTCAGAGGGTCCTTTTTTGTAAGAGTACACTGTAAAACCTTTAACAATTTAATACGTGCCTTAATGACATCCACGCGGTCCTTAACTTTAAAAAAAATAAAGATGTGATTAAAAAAACAAGATGATTACAGTGGTCCTATCGGCCCAATTGTGTATCGACCCACCGGTCATTAGCCCGAATTCTAGTATAACCAGAACGACCATGGCCACAGCTGATGCAGACAAAACCGTTGTCTTCTGGGGTCTGTTTAAGAAAGATCTGTCACTTCTGCCACTGTTATGATACATGTTTAGTAGAATGAATAAATAGTCTTGTGAATAAAAAACTTGAAACCTAAAGGGTAGCTAGAATTAGGGTGGACGTTAGGACAATGCTCCAGATGACTAGAGTTGGGACAGTGGGGAAGTTCAAGGTTTGAGACTCATTGACATTTTCCCTTTGTAAATATGCATTTTAAAAGTTCTTCAAAGTCTTGAATGGAAAGTAGATGTTTAGAACTCAAATGTGTTTCAAGTAGTATTCGTTGGTGCACAACAGCTGCCGAATTTATCACAAGGGTATAATGAAGTGCCATTTTGTTTTAAGTTCCCAAATTATTGTTTTAATAACTTTTTAAAATAATTCTTAAGTAAAATTATATACAATTTATAGAGATTACTAATTAAGAAATTATTGATCTACCTTGGTACCAAAAATTGATTTAATAAGATGACATGATAATTCTGTAAAGTTGCAACTTGATCTGAGATTGGCTGCGGAAAAAAAATACGTGTGCAGACTTAACGTGTGCAAACGTTTTTACCAGACAGAGAGTTAGACAGACAGACAGAGTGAGTTCATATAAACTTTGTAAAAACTAAAGTGAAACCATTTCAAAATATTTAATTGTATTTATATTTATCCAACAAGTGTGTGAAATCTTACAAGTATTCCTGATGCTAATGTATTTAGCTAATCCAACGCTTATGTGGCAGGTAATTTAACCATCCATTAGCTAAGAAGTAAATCGCTTACATAAAAATCGTGTTGTCTTTTTGTGTCCATTGATATTGGTTTCGAGACGTTAAGTAGCTAATTCCCCACTTGTAATACACGAACATATTAAAGATACATGAACGTCATACAAGTAAATAAGCGTAATTCAAATACATGAACTAAATACACAACTATTATAATTTTTTAAAAAGTTTATACACAAATACAACTCCTGCTTTATAAAAAAGGATGACATATTGTTAGAACAATAATTTTGCTATTAAAAAACTAAAGAATGTTAAAATTGTTTTTTTTTATAAATAGTTGTGCATTGTCTCTACAATCATATAACATATGCAGATTCTGAGATGCCTATTCATCTATTCCAACTTAAAAAACAAAGTACTGAATATATTTTCTTGACTTAATTAATTGCCTTTAAACTCAGCTTAAAAAACAACTTCAAAATGCTCCAATGAAAAGTAAGCATTAAAAAAATAAATCCCTTTTAATATGATGACATATTGCAGCATAGAAAAAGACAAATGAACAATCGCTAAAAACAAATTACAGAAAATGACGTCGGGGAGGGGGAAGATGGCACTGGCGGCTACCACCCTTCATGCGGTTCAGTAGCGATAACCCGGCATAATAGAAAAATGGGTTAAATTATCATATAAGTAGCATCTATAGATATTAGACATTTTTTGTTCACAAACTGTGATTTCTACACAAAAATCGAAACAGAACTCCTAAAGGTAAGGGTCAGCGTGGCAGGCGTAAGATGAAATCGCACCCCCCCCCCCAAACCCGACGAAATTGGTCATATGCTAAAGGGTGGAGCTACATAATAAAAATGGCTTAAAAAATCAGTTAATAAAATAAATCATCTGTGATTTCTACATACAAATTAAACTTCCCTCCAGCATTACCAGAGGAGGGGCAGACACATTTAAAAAATTATTTCAAATATAAAAAAATAAAGATATTCTTTTAAAAAAAAGTAATAATCTTTTACACTAATAGTGTTATTTTGTATAAGTATTCGCCCGAGGGGACGGAACTCAGCTGAGATGGGGTGAGTGGAATTGAATGCCACACTCCCGCCCTCACCAACACATTTTGGTTCCGCTAGTGGTCAAAATGCGATTCAGGATACTGGGAATGACTATCACATCACATGATGACATCTTTCGTTACATTATGTGGGTGCATTACTCGGTCTTTCAGCCTGTAGCATACGTCCGGCCCGGTACTGGTAAAGATCGCGCTATAATTCTTAGAAAAGGTTTAAATTACTCTTTTGTAAAAATAATATGGAACAAGACAGTAATTTTAAGTCACGCATGTAACATTACCTCATGATGAAACTTACGTCTCTGGGAATGAACCGCGCCCTGGGTATAATTTAAATAAACCCTTAAAAAACATAGAAACTAAAAAAAAAAATGTCAAAAAAAAAAAAAAAAAAAACTCTACGAAAATTCATAAAGACTACAAAATACTTTTAAAGTAAAAAAAAATGTGCATTTGTAAATACAAAGTATATTAGAAAAAAACAAAAAACATACAAGACGAGTATATTTCGTTGTTTTAAATAATTTTAAAAGAAAATATATAAATATTCACTTTGAAAGTAACGAAATACAAAAGTTATTACAACTTTTTCTTTAGAGTAATGAACACTAGCTCAAGCTTCAGGACTTGTCATGGACATAAATGTGATATTAAAATAAGGTGACAATATAAAGAAAATAAAACCATAAAAAGCAAGATTACAAAGAGAGTTTATGTGATACACAAACTCAAAGGCGGCCCTCGTCGGAGTCGGATCAGTGTCAGATCCCCCTATTCGCAAGATATTTCGGATGTTCCTTCAAAGTTGAAAATAATTAACTTCTCGCTGGACGACGGAGGATGGCGAGCAGGGTATAAACCTGCCTTATCTTGATGTTTGCGCACTAGACTGTAGTTCGGATTTACCGTTGGTCCCTGGCTCAATTCCTGCATGCTCCCATTCCCTCCTGTGGAAGGTTTGAAATAGGAAGTAAACTATCTTTAACTCTGAAGAAACAATCGAAACATGTAAAACAAACACACACATAACCCGGGAGCGTCGAGATAATCAGTTCAGCACCCTAACTGGTTACAAACTAATAACCTGATATATACAATATGTCACACGAGCAATTTTAAATAATCTTTCAGCATTGATCTGTAGAGATGTAGACATAAACTTAACTTCCGATTTAACACTCTCAATATATTTTTTATTAATTAATTAATTATTTATTAATTAATTATTATTATTAATAATTTGGATGTAATTTAGATAAAATTTAGGTAAAATTAAAATAAAAAGCCCAGATAATCAATAGAATGAATGCAATATTAAATTTAAAAATAGAAGATTAGTTTTAGTTTATTATAACATTTCAATGTAGATCTAGACATAAACATCCAGAACAATCTATTATAGATATTTTAAACTATCGCAATAATTCTGGATGAAAGCCTTTAGTTTTTTTTATCCAACCGTGACGGACAGACCAACCAACAGTTAAAACGCACAAAAATATGCTTCTTTCATTCTAATGAGGGCAATAAAAAACATTTTTTTTTTAAATCTGATTTTTAACAAAGTTTAAGAAATAAGTTTAGAATCATGTCATGGCCGGGCTTTACGCTAGTACACGAAAGTCGCTGCTAAAAGTTCATTTTAAAAAAATTATATCAAAGATAAAAGACAGATCTTATTTAGTGCCCCAGAGGTCAAAATATACATCTTTCGTGCTTTGATCTCTCCACGTTAGCCTTGTAAAGCCAATGTTCAAGGCAACTACCACACCTTTTTTTATGAGTTAATTACTTAGATAGTGAGGGCACGGTGGCTGAGCGGTAAAGCGCTTGGCTTCCGTACTGGAGGTCCCGGGTTCAAATCCTGGTGAAGGCTGGGATTTTTATTTCGGGATTTTCGGGCGCCCTTGAGTCCACCCAGCTCTAATGGGTACCTCACCTGACATTAGTTGGGGTAAAGTAAAGGCGGTTGGTCGTTGTGCTGGCCACATGACACCCTCGTTAACCGTGGGCCACAGAATCAGATGACCTTTACATCATCTGCCTTATAGACCACTAGGTCTGAATGGGGAACTACTTAGATAGTAAATATTCTTTGGTTGGAACAAAACAAAACGTGAAATGCAAGGCAATGTACAACATTATTAATTGTCTTTAATTAGGTTTCATTTATATGGCATACTAATTAGGTTTTTTCTCTTTAAATACTGCTTGCATAAAATATTTATAAAAATTAGATTTTTGTCTTTTAGAAAAAAAAAGTAGCCGTTGCATCAGAACTTTGAATGATCTATATTATCGTGATGTCAGATTTTCATTTTCTCTTCTACTTTCTGAGCACTAAACGGGACGGACGGACAGACAGACAGACAGACAGACGGACAGACAGGCCACACAAAACTAATAGCGTCTTTTCCCCTTTCAGGGGCCGCTAAAAAACACAAATAAAACGTTTTAAACCACCCTTCAAAAACAAAATAAGAACAACATCGATGTGACAATAAAAAGTGTATATACAAATAAACAATAAATACATGTCGTTTATCTCAATACGTCCAACGTAAACTTGGCTTATTAGCATTTCATTTAGATTTTGCAATAATCACTAGAATATAATAAATATTAGGCCTACTATTAAATCCACTTTAAGAAATTGGTTATAAATATTTGCATACAATCTACAATAATATTTTATTAACTAAACCCTTAGCTGATTCGCACAAAAGGAATGCGTACAGACAATTTCAGCTAAAATTTATGCATCAATGTTACACAAAAATAATTACATCATTATTTCCATGCAATAGCTCGGGCCACTACCGCTTTATATTGTAAGACCATAATTTGCCAGTATTATAATAATTCTTTAAAAAAATGGTAAATTTATATTTAAAAATAAA
>JADKLZ010001913.1:27576884-27595576 GCA_021533235.1 Biomphalaria straminea
ATTCATAAACGTATCAGAACCTGCAAATAAATCAGCAATTATCTCCTGACTTAGATTTAGGTCCTTCCGCGCCGTTAGGCGCATTAGGCGGCAAGCTGTCTCCATAAAGATCTGTCATTGGCAATGTCTGAAGCCTCCTCCCACCTGGTGTCCACTGTTCTGAGGTCCTCCATGAAGGTATGACGCCAAGTTATACGAGGACGCCCCTATTTGCACTTTCCTCTTATTGGCCTTCATGACATCACAATTCTTGGTATGCGTAGATAATTTTGTGGTAGAACAAGTCCCGCATACCTCTTGCGACGCTCTGTCACAACCTCACTAAGTGTTTGACTCCCAGATCGGCATAGGAATTCCTTGTTTGAGACCCGATCTGTGTAACTGATTCTCAAAATCTGTCTCAGCCAATTTTGTTAAGCCACATTTAGTCTCTAAATTTTGACAGATGACTTCCATGTCTTGCATGCATATGTTGCAGTTTAAATGGCGATTGTGTTGAAAATTTTTATTTCTGTCTAAAATCCAATGGCTTGGCTTGCCAAAATAGGCTGCAGTCTTTGGAAAATGATCCATGCTTTCCTATTCGGCATTCTACATCACGTTAGGCATCTCCATCATTTGTTATGATTCTGCCAAGGTAAGTGAACTTGTCCAACTCTTCAAGTTTTGATTCGCCAAGTCTGACGGGGGCACCCTTTGCCTTATTTACCACTTGCGAAGGTCATTTTTTGGTGCCTTTCTATCTAGGCTCTCCATCATTTCTTGTATGCATTTATTTGTAGCCCTTAGTAGTGCAACGTCATCGGCGAAGTCTTAGTCCGTCATTCGGTTTTGTTCATACCATGGAATACCAAAGGCAGTCTGGTTCATTGCTTTCCTCATTATGTAGTCGATGGCTAGGAGGAAAAGGAAGGCAGATAAGGTGCACCCCTGTCTCACACCTGTCTCCATATTAGAAAACTATGTTCCTCTTTCAGTTTTGATGCAGCAACTAGACTGACTATATAGGTGTCGTAGGATCTTGACGAATTTTTGTGAGATGCCGTATTCTCTAGCTATTTCTCATAGTGATTCTCGATGGACACTATCAAACATTTTCTTAAAGTCTACGAAACTGATTTTTAGCCGTTCTTGGTACTCAATACTTTGTTCTATGATATTTCATAGAATAAAGATTTGCTCTGCATATGATCTGCCCCATTGGAAGCCCGCCTGCTATTCTCTGAGCCTCTCATCTACAGAATTTTGAAACCGTCTCAACAAAACATTTATGAAAACTTTGCACGGGACAGAGAGTAGAGTAATGCCCCTCCAGTTGTTGCAGTCTGCCAAGTTGCCCTTTTTTGGAAGATTTACAATGAAAAATTTTGTTTTGCTAGTCTTCATGAGACTTTTGAAGTTCGACAGTAGAAATTAAAGAAATCAGTCATTCTGTTAACAATGCACTGTCCTCTTTGTTTTAATATTTCTGCTGACACCATGTCTAGCCTGGTGCTTTGTTGTTCTTTAGCACTGCAATGGCCATGGTAACCTCCTTTGAAGCTATTTTATTTGTCTTGACCTTAAGATCATTGTTAAAATAGTGGTCCTTGAATGTTTAAGTCAAGTCTGGCAAAGATTGGTTAAGGTCTCAAAAAGTGCTATACCCATCTTGCATCCTGTTCTATATATATTTTTTTTTAAAATTTCCAAATTAAAAAGTCACAAAAGCTGCAGTACACACATTTTAAATCCTAAAGAAAGCACTGGGATATATACTTTGAAGTGGTTTTAGAGTTGTAATGCGTTCCTTTCTTTTCGCTGACTTTAGAAGATTTCATTTATAGCAACTATTTCAAAAGTAGCGTAGCGCTTTGAAAATTAAAGGACATTCCTTTTATTAGATTATACAAAGGCCTAACTTTGGGGTTAGGTGTTTACTTTGTAGATACTTTGTATGTTTGTATGGCTTCCTTAACTCACATAGCGATTATGTGTCATCTAATGGAAATTAGACGAATGCCCATTCATTAACTTTACAGAAACGACATCTTCCTTAAATCAACCGCATTTTTTTATATAAAAATAAAATTTAGCCCTCTGTAGAATGAAAGATGCCAGAAAAAGGACAACGATTTTGAAAACTAGAAAATTGTTATAAGGGGTTGTTTTAATGCTGGACCTTTTTTTTTCTTTGGTTTTAAGATTTTTCTTAGCAGAAACACATATATCCAGATATTAAAAACCGTAGCGTAGCACGGGTATCATCTATTAAAATATAGTAGCCTAATCAAGTACAATACAGTTACTAAAACTTATTTGCTCGTTGTATTCTAAAGATGCGCAATGCGTAGCCAAGGCTGTGGCAGGAACAGAGTTTGCTGCGAACCTTTCAAATGCACGTGAGTTCAAACTTTCTCTACAGTGTTTTCATTACTCTCTTTTTTCATTCATTATTGTCAAAATCTGTTCATGGGTCAATATGGATGCTTAAACTTTGACCTCTGCATATTGATAATGTGCTCCAATTCAAAAAGTCATAAATAAATCCACAACATGTAAAACATAAAAATAAACACAATTTCTAAGAAAGACCATTTTGCTCTAAACATCTTATAGAGCCTTTTTAAAACATTGATTTGCCTTCTCCGTTCTCCAATCCACTGGAGAAATAAATCATTGAAATCGATTTTTGGCTAGCTATGTAAATGCTGGAAACAGAAGCCAAGCAGATGGGCAAGACATGGGGACAGTTGGAGAGACTCGCCCAGAACCGAGATGCCTTGAGAAAACTGGTTGGTGGCCTATGCCCCAGTAGGGACCACAGGCTGAGATGAGATGAGATGATGATGTAAATGCTGCTTAAAATGTTTTACTTTAAATTCATATCTTTATCTTGTTACGTGTTTTAAAGAGATGTGATAGCAAGTGTTGGCTATTTTAAAAAAGTAAATTAAATGTATACACCTAACCAAAAAAATAAGCAGACAGCTGAAGAGTGAAAGCATTAACAATGTAATATCTAAAGATAACAAAAAAGTAATGTCATACATTAAGTCTAAGAAAAGGGAAACAACAGGCAAAAAAAAAGAAGATAAATTAACACATAAAGGTAATAAAACTAAAGCTAAATTAAACACAATAAAGTATCTGAATTTGATGGTATTACAGCTGAATTCCTCAAAGAACTAGGCAACGAGCCTACACTAGTGTTTAATAAAGTTTTTATTTTAGGCATCTCTTAAATAGGGCAGAGTACCAAGGGACTGGAAAGAAGCTAATGTCACACCTCTCTATCTAAAATAGGAGAAAAATCTGACCCTGGAAACTACAGACCAGTATCACTTACCAGCATCACATGTAAAAACCTAGAACTCATAATATGTAGATATGTTATAAACCACTTAGACAAACATAATGTCCCTTACTACACACCAACATGGCTTTAGGAAATATAGATCATTTGAAACACAACTAATAGGACTCATTGATAATTTTTCAAAAGGTTTAGATAATGCTAAATTATACGATGTAGATTTAATACTAAATAAATATTTAGCATCAGCAAACTCAGCCCGAGCAGACAAAGACATATTACTTAATTTGAACCGGTTCCCGTCATTTCATCCCCGGTCACTTTATCCCCCGGTCACTTCATCCCCGGTCTTTTCATCCCCGGTCACGTCATCCCCTTCCATGCCCGGTCACTTCATCCCCGGTCATTTAATCCCCTGGTCATTTCATCCCCGGTCATTTCATCCCCTCTTCTTTTCATCATCTGATCATTTTATCAAACAAATAGTAATCATAGAAATCATGAAATAAGCAATATAATATATATATATATATATATATATATATATATATATCTTTTTACAGGAAAAAAAGTGTCACACATTAGATAAGAATAAAATTAAATGATACCAGAAACCATAAAAATGTAACATTTATAGATATAAAGGTCATGCAAAATTATTTTTATACATTCTGTACACAGTAAGATTGATATGCCACTGTAAGTACAGAATACGATCCATCGATTTATATTGCTAAACAATGTTTGTAATTCTCTTTGCCTATAACACACGTTACGGCTTTGATGTTTAAAAGAAATTAAAGCAAAACTTATATAGGCGACATGATATCCTACATTTGGGTGAAGTTAGCGTTTATTAGAAAAAAAAAAACCTTATTTCAATGCTACAAATGACGTTAGGAAAATAAAATAATGGGAAATATGGACGGCAGGAGTTATCAGCGGCATGATCATTAGTATTCTAATCGTTTTATCTCTTAAATGATTTCTGCTACTTCAACAACTCCTTGGCCTTTGATGATAAGCTATAAGCGGCATGGTCATAACTATTCTAAGCGTACTTATCACTCAAAAGATTTCCACTATTTCCACCACACCTTGGCCTTTGATTATTTCGTCCTCAGGGAAATATTATTACATCCCCCACATTTAATAGAAGCGCTATGGCTAAGTACCTACCCAGATTTACAATTTATGATTATATTTATCATCAAGAATGTAAAGTTAAAGACAAACACTATGAACGCATAAAAAACTTTTTAAAAAAATATATAAAAATAATTCTTCATAATCATTTCTATATATTAGATAAAATAAGGGTTTAAAATCAAATCCTTTTCACGCAATTAAACAATGTATTAGAAAAAAAAATTTAATTGGGGATGAAAAGACCAGGAATGAAGTGACCAAGGATGTAGTGACCGGGAATGAAATGATTTGATTGATATGATTTTTTAATTTAGGCACATCGGCACAGTTTTAGCCATGTAGTGCCGTAGTCCATTAATGACCATTCTCCCTCTACACAGCAAGGGCCAAATCCTATACACTTAGATCATTAAAAATCAAGGTCTATTCATAGTTGAAATAGTAAAAGGAGTAAAAATTTAATAATTTGATAAAAATCTGGTGTAAATAGTACATGTCCACTAAATCACATATTAGATCCTCGCAGACAACCCCACCTCCCGGATAAAGCCCAGTACTATCAAGCAGTGTTTGTAAGTCAATGGTTCTAAAATATTTTTTTCCCATACATCCTGGTGTCTGGAACCAAGTAGATAACATAAGAGATATACAAGTACGAGAAAAAGGATTCCAAAATTTATTAGCAAAAATTAAACACAATAAAGTATCTGAATTTGATGGTATTACAGCTGAATTCCTCAAAGAACTAAACAATGAGCCTATACTAGTGTTTCAAGTTTTATTTAGCCATTTCTTAAATAGGGCAGAGTACCAAGGGACAGGAAAGAAGCTAATGTCACACCTCTCTATCCAAAACAGAAAAATCTGACCCTGGAAACTACAGACCAGTATCACTTACCAGCATCACATGTAAAAACCTAGAACTCATAATATTTAGATATGTTATAAACCACTTAGACAAACATAATGTTCCTTACTACACACCAACATAGCTTTAGGAAATATAGATCATGTGAAACACAACTAATTTTTCAAAAGGTTTACATAATAGTGAGCAAATAGATGCTAACTTACCAGATTTTTCCAAGGCTTTTTGACAAATTTTGCCACCATAGTTTACTAAAAAACATATTTTGGCATTGATGGTCCATTGCATCAGTGGATTAAATATTTTCTAATAAGGAGAGAACAAAATGTAATAATAAATAGATATAAATCAACACCCATAACAGTAAACTCAGGCGTACCTCAAGGAACAGTCTTGAGTCCACTCCTTTTTAAATTTACAACAGTGATTTACCAAATTGCATTAGTTCTGGAACAAAAGTCAGATTATTTGCAGACGACAATTTGCATAATATATAGAGCAAATAAATACAAACAATACAGGATATAGAACTTTTACAAAGAGATAAATTACAGAAGTGAAAATCAAATTGGAGCATGTCTTCCACTCAGATAAATGTCAGTTATTAAGAGTAGCAAAAAAAAAAAACAAACTATAACAATTTTATTATAAGTATCTTATTTATGATAAGCCAACAAACAAAATAGAATAAAAACGCCAACTACCTAGGTGTTATAATAAATGAAAAGCTGTCATGGAATCCCCATAGTGATGAAACTATAAAAAAAAACAAAACATTAGGATTATTTAGAGTAATTTTTATAAATCAAATAAGAACTTTAAACTAAAATGTTATTTAGTCTTGATAAGGCAAATAATCGAATATGCATCCTCTGTGTGGACCTCATCACTCAAGAAAACATTAACAAACTGTAGAAGACACAAAACAGAGCAGTGAGATTCATAACAATTCACTATACTACAATTCACATTTGATTAGAGTAACACCTTTAGTAAAATAACTAAATTTAGAAAGCTTCAGGGCAATAGACTTAAAAGTAAAGTAGCAATTAAACATAAAACAGTGAACCATAATCTTCAAATACAAAACAAAATCTAATAAAATACTAAGAAAGACACAAAGATATAGGCATATTTCTCATTCCATATAATAAGGTTAAGTTCCCCTTTCATACCTTGTGATCTATACGGCAGATGATGTTAAGGTCATCTGGTTCAGTGGCCTAAGGTTAATGATAGTGTCATATGGCCAGCACAACGACCAACCGCCTTTACTTTTCTCCAACTTATATCAGGTATCCATTAAAGCTGGCTGGACTCAGAGGCGCCCAAGGATCCAGAAATGAAATCCCAATCGGGATTCGAACCCTTGACCCCAGGTTCAAAAGCCAAGCGCTTTACCGCTCAGCCACCGCGCCTCCCTTGTCCCATATGCTAGGACAAAGTTTTACAAAAGCTCCTCTTCCCTATCGGTATTAGAGCATGGCATGGGTTGCCTAAACTAGACAGAAAAACCAGTGACTTAGCAATTGAGTCGGAGACCCCAAGATCCTACAGGTTAAATTCACCGACTGGGGTAACATTCCAAAGAGTCAGAAGAAAACTAAGAGACGCAAGTACAAGTTCAGGGTCATGCCTGATATTTTTTTAAATGTACACTCCAGAGATAGTGTTAAATAGTCAACCTACATAGCCAGTGAAAATGAGCGATACAAAAACGAATTCCTACTACTACCAATCCGCCGCCAGAGATTAACTTCATATGGCAGTAGAGTTCGGCCACCACTACATTTCCCGCTGGACAGTCTAAGAGCATAGCCTGTCTGAATCCATCCGAACGAACAAATATCAAACATTAAAAAAAAAATAACAACTGCGGACCATACAAGTCTGTCTGGGGGTGACCCGAGTCAATACCTATAGGACATTGCTGTTTCCAATGTCACTGGCACACCGGACGCATGAACTAGAAATCATGGCCAAGTGACACCAGGGGCCGCCGCCATTTTACTTCATTATACCAAGCTAACTGTGCGGGATTCGCCATTAATGAGACGGTCCCTTGAGGATTCGTGACAGGGTTGTGGGACCTTTCTTTCAACCCCGCTAGCCGTGCAAGGGGCGGACTCTCGCCCGCCTGTGGGCACCCCCACGGGAGTCATGTTTGTTACTCTTTCGCCTAACTACTTCCTCTGGTAATCGTTTCCACGCGGGCGCCACGATGAGGCAGAGCAACGTGCCCGCGGTAAATTTCCCTGACTGAGATAATGGACCTCATTCACCAATCGTAAACAAACAACTTTTAGCCAAGTGATTATATTAATAAATAACAGAAAAAAAAAACCTGTATGGAAGATATAGACAATAATATGGTCAAGTGTTGTTTGTTTACGATTTGTCAATGAAGTCCTTTAGATACATGCATATCTTTTTATTATTATGCAATAATATAATTACTCTTTTTATTGTAAAACTAAAATCTAATATTTTTAATTCACATTTCTAACTTTATATGATTACTATTGATAATAGTATCAATTGAACATCCTATTGTGTTTATTGTGTATTCAGTTTACTAATTCATGTTTATAGTGAGACAGAGAAATCATTTATTGTCTGAATGATTTCTAGAAGAGAGATGTGATAGTTCGTGTAGGCTATGTGTTTTGAGTGGCTAGTAGCGCAATGTTTGTGCCTGTGTATGAAATGACCAGTTGACCTTTTAGTGTACATGGTCGAGTGTACAACATAGACAGTCTGTAAGTCAGGAGCGTGTGTAAAAGGTGAGTCAGATTTATAACAAGAGGCTGGAGTAAAAAAAGAAGAATGGAAGACTAATAAATTGAATGTCATATTTGAGACTCTTTTTGTTTTTAGTGTGATTACAGATGTAGAAAATGGGAAGACTTATAACCTATCATATTGTTTGCCATAGTAAGTATTAAATTCAAACTCTGTCTTACTTTTATAAGTGTTTCGATTTTTTTTCTTTTATGTTATATATGCTAGAAAAAAAAAACACACACACAAAAAAAAGACGGACATCAAGAAAGCAAACAATTTTGTATATTTACCTGTCTGCAGATTGAAATAAAAGAGCAAATTCTTATCAGTGTAAACAGAGGGAACAGAAATAAAAAGTAAAGTTCCCTTTAAGACTCTGTGGTCATCTACTTCTGAGGCTTATGATTAACGAGGGTGTACTTTGGCCAGCAAAATGTCCAACCGCCTTTACTTTTTCGCAACTAATGTAAGGTACCCAGTAGAGCTGGGTGGACTCAAAGCCGCCCGAAGAATCCAAAATTAAAACACATTCTTCACCAAGTTTTGAACCCAGACCACAATTCGAAAGCACTTGACCTTTCAGCCACCTCGCCTCATCGGTCCTATTGCATGACTCACTCTTTAAAATTAACTTGGTACAGTGCCTGAGTAGGAGGTTCAACTACCCAACCCTGCAGCCTCGTGTGATCTGCCTAAAAACCAAACAACGGAAGTCATGCTTCAAAATTCGAAAAAAGACACTAACTCAGCTTCTTAATTCAATGTGCATGGTCATCTATTTAATATTGTCTATCTCTTTACGTACACAATTTCCTTCGATGCGTATGTATTTAAAAAATAGAAAATCGTATCTCTAAGGAATACATCACAGGATATTTTGTATGGCGATCTAATAGAAGGCAGAAGAGCCGCTGGTCGCCCACTCTTACGTTATACAGATGTATGCAAACAAGACATGAAGCTGTTTAAGATCGACACCAGCAACTGGGAAAAGGTGGCACTGGATAGATCCAGGTGGAGAAAGAGCATAAAGGAGGGGTCTTTGATTGCAGATGCCATACACAACAGAAGCAGAAAGAAGGGTGAAAATGCAACGGCGCCTGGTGACTACATATGCATAACCTGCGATCGCAGCTGTGTATCAAGGATTGGCCTCTTTAGTCACACAAGAGCTTGCAAGGGGAAAAAATCGTCTCTCGAGACGTAAAATGCCACAGACATCACTTTTTATCGAATCCGATTTAAATCGTGACGCAACATTTGCAACATTTTTGTAAGACCGAACAAAGCAAAGGAATAATCATCTTGGGAACAATGGTGCCTGAGTTGATCCTGATACGCTTTTACGTATCTTTATTCACCCGTACCCTTTATAAGCTGGCAATGTGTATTTTTGTATATGGGATGGTATTCAAATGGATAGTAATACTTCTATTATGTCCAAACCTCAGTAAATTCACTTTCTTTCCTAGGATTTAAACTCCGGACCCCGGTACGGCAGCCAAGCGTTTTAGCGCTCGGCCACCATGCCTCATCGGTCATATTGTAAGACTCACTATTTAAATTTAAATTGGTACAGTGCTAGAGCAAGAGTCTCAGCTTGCCAATGCTGCTGCCATGTTTGATCTGCCTAAAAAAATAGAAATATAAAAAACAAAGGAAGTTTTAGTTAGAGAGAAAGACAGAGAAAAAGCTTGGTTAACCCTTAAAATGCGTGTGGTAGTTTAGCCTCTTAACATCAGAATTGTAATTCCATTTGGTATGCACTCATTGTGAAACAGCTCAGCACTTTAAGGGTTAAGAAAGTTGTATGTTGAATTACTTTTGTACTATTACAAGGAATGGTGAAAGCGATAGATCGATATACATTGACTAAACAAATGGCGAAATGGTGGCATTCACTAATTTGTATTGTGTTGAAACTTGGTTAACAGTTCTTAAAGTAAGTTAATAGCATGATATTTATACAAAAATTTCATACCAGGCTATATTTAAAATTGCGACGAATCTTGAAATTTGACAGTCATACAAAGCTCTCATATTCAAAACGTCATAAATACCTATTGAGCAATGCAAGAATATATTATATATATAAATAATTAATCGCCAACTAGTAATTAACTAATTGTTCATGTCTTTAAATTTATTCATGTGTTGTAGAGATGAATTAAATAATTGTGCAATGTTTTAACTTGATACGAATTTGAGACATGTGAGAACAACATGTTTAAACTTCTTACCAGACGGACAGACAGAAAGACAGACAAAGTGAGTTGATATAAGCCTTATAAAAAAAAAAGTCAGCTTTCTAGTGATGTTAACGCTATGTCTTATTTTTAAAAATATACTGGGTCGATTGAAATCGCGAGACCTAACGAAGGTAAAGATACATTATGAACTTTTTTTGAATGGGTGAGGATTTTCTACTTTTTGTGTAGATGTTTATTGCAGGCCGGATGGAACCACATCGCTGGCTGGTTCTGGCCCGCAGGCTGTATTTTGTGCATCACTGGCTTAGGACATCCAACTAAGCTGAACCCTAGGTGGAACAGTGGAGAAATCAATCAGGGCACGCATAAATTTTATTTAGATTTATCAAATCGGATCTCGTTAAAAGCACTATCTATTAGTTCAGTAATTGACATAATTTGCTGTTATTAACTTTTCTATAGCTAACAATATTAAATACTATTTTTTTCAATGACGTTAATGAATTTTATGTTTCTGTCATACAGAGTGGAAGCGAAAAAAAAATGGTGAAATCCAAAAAAGATGTCAAAGAAGTTAATTATGGGTCGAAATAAAAGATTTTTATTTTCCCTTTTTTTCGCCTTTGTGTCAGTGATTTGTTGGAAGACTGAAAAACTGGATGAAGTTTAGAGTAATTTGTTGAAGTCTAGAGTAATCGTTGAAGTTATTGGTTGAAGATTAGAGTAGTAGGTTGCAGGAACAGACTGGCTATGTGGGTATTTGGGCAAATGCCCGGTGGGCCGGTACTCAAATGGGCTGGCAAAGAGACCAAAATGGCAGCAAATATTAAATATTTAACAGTTTTTAAATAATCCCCTAAAAAAAAGATCCTCTGAGCCTCATTAAAACAAACCTTTTCGAAAACAAACACATTTTTCGAAAAAAATAATTAATAGCCTAGTATTAAAGCAATTTTCATTATTATAGCTTTTATATAGCGCTACTTTCTTGCTTAAAGCAAGCTCAGAGCGCTTTGGTCCAATCTCATTTGTGGACCAGTGGGGGAGGGGATATCTAGGAGTTGATTTTCCGTGCTGCCTTTAGGCGCTCAGTAAACACAACTCTGCCTGAGTCGGGTGTCGAACCTCGAGCCCCCTTCTAGGTAGCCAAGCAAGCCAAGCTCAAGCCGCACTTAGCCTCTCGACCTCACTTCCCAATGTATCAATGTAGGCCCTAAGTATGTTAGTCATTGATTAACATGCATAATAAGTTGAAACATGAAATGCGTGGGACGAAATTATCTTCTTTTTGAATTAACGTCTGCAATATATACTGTTATAAACCTGTTAGAGGCACAGAAACGGGGGAGTAGCGGTGTGTGTAGTCAGGCGACGCAAATCGCCCCAGGCCAGAGGAGCGGTCAAGCGTGACGAGTTACTTCGGACAGCCGCGACGCGTCTCAACAAGAAGTTTCGGGAGATTTCCTTGGTGTGAATACAGCTCAGGAGCGCCACGAGAATAATAGTCATCTGACCACCTAGAAATGTCGAGGGGCGTTCTATCCGTTTCGAGAAGGCTATCAGGGACCTATATAAAGAGCAGAGGTGTCGCAGTAAAGAGTCCGGAGAAAGGGGTTCAGAGCACGGTCGACTACAGCACAGTTCAGCGGTGTGGTCCTGTACAGAGCATTACGACGGTTCAGTGCGGAGTACTTTCAAGTACAGTTGAGACGGCTGGCGTCTTGATCTTGATCTATGATCGAATCCGGCACATCGAGCCCAAGTGTGTGAAGTCAGTACTGAACTGTTGAACCCAGTGCAAGCCCGGAACGAGACGGAGAGACCAGTGCAAGAGTGATACGGCGATACGGTGCTATCGGAGAGATATTTGTACAGTCTGTTACGTGCTGCCAATTGTACAATATTGGCTGTTCTTTATTGACATTAAACTTTCACGTTACTTTGGAGCCCGGAGTTGTCAAGTTCTTTCAGTTGGTGGTGTATGGTGCAGTTTGCAGAGAGCCTGGATAGTGAGATTCGTAACAATACAATAAGCTTCATCTTTTTAGAGCTTACACACTTAGCGATTAAAAAGCAACATAAGACCAATATTTTTTATCAGGATATTGTGCTCAGTTTTCGATACATTTTACAATTCAAAAGTACAGGTAGACCTAGAATTAGACGTCCATCATATGACCTACAAGCAGGGGCGGACTGGCTATATGGGCATTTGGGCCCATGCCCGGTGGGCCGGTACCCAAATGGGCCTTTAGGTCCACCAAAGGGCCACATTGATGCCGCTATGTATTAAATTGTTAAATGTTTTAAAATATTATCTTATAAAACGGCCCTCTATGTGTCGTGTTTAAAAAATCTCTATACAGTTTTATCTAATTGATTTTCTGAACTAATGTCTACATCCGTAGACAGTGTTATTAGATCTAGTAGGAGTCATCCTTTTAGGGGCTACACACTTAGCAATTAAAAAGCAACATACTATACTTCCCATCAAAACTATAGATCTTTCTGAATGCATGTGTACCGTTAGCGATGCTCAAACTAAACAGAATGATGCCCAACAATTTGGATGCCCATCATATAATATACAATTTATGGGCCTAATTGTGTAGAAATGCCCGGGCCGATTTTGACACCCAGTCCGCCCCTGCTTACAAGTTATGGGCCGATGGTATAGAAATGCCCGGGACGATTTCGGCACCCAGTCCGTCACTGGGTCGATTGAAGTTTGGAGTAATGTAAAACATTTTATAATAACATATATTCAAGACAATAAATAGAATATCTGTGTCAGTAAAAAGATATCTGCACAGTGCTAAATAAGACGATATCTCAGCGATACATAAGAGTTCTGCATAGAATAGAAACACAATCTAACACACACGCATGTAAACAACTAGCGCTATTTTGTATATTTATTTAATAATGAATTAAAATATATTAATTTTGATATGTGACATAATGAACATGTAACAGGTTAAACATCAATAACATTTTTTTTTCAAAAGAATAAACTTCCACCACTGAAAATTTAGTTAACGATGGAACCCATTGGCTATGTACAAATGGAATTTTTTAATCAGTATGTAGAACATGAAATGAAATATATGTAGAATGTACAAAGTATGATATAATGATTATCACAACTGCATTCAAAGTAAAAGGCAAAATATAAAAATATACAACATTATTATACAGTATTCAAATTAAAATGGATGGGTAGGTGAGACTCTAAATATTTCGCCATTACAAAATTGATTGAAATTAAATGAATTAAATTATGTAATAAATGTTTTGTTCGAGATCAAGATCATGTACAATGTTGGCAATATGGTGAATAGTTACAAAAGTCTGGACTAGGCAGAGTATCAAAAATGACCTCAGGTTTACCATATAATCCAGTCCACAAATGGTGCGCCATGCGATATGCATACATTGATGCCTTTCAGAATACGTTAAATTTGAGAATGAATCGGGTTTACGTTAATTATTTATTTCTACTTTATTACTGGGCAACGTACAGGGCTTAATGAGACAAAAATAGAAACCCACTCTCATCCTGACATTCTTAGCGTCTACAAGAGTTACTCCACTTCATATTGTTGGTTTTGGCATGTTGTTCATTAATTTATACTGGTTACAAGATGACTATTTCTTAGACATGTTGACATTCTTTTACAAGTGTGTTTTCCAATGTCTATAGGTCTGGGGCCAAGAGGTTAATTACGCGCTCTGCGTCCAAACTGAGTTTTCTGGTGTTCGAATCGTAGTAAAGACTGTGATTGTGAGAAAGGATTTTAGGACGGCCAAGAGTCCACACAACTTTAATGGTCGGTAGATAGTTGAGCTGGCCATATTAATTTTTTAGTTAACCCTTGGTCTAAGAAATACATTTGTTTTTTCATTATCAGCTCACATAGACCCGAAAGGTTAGAAATGGCTTCCATTTTTTAATGGAATCTAATATGTTTGTAAAAATGTTTTGCATGTTTCGGATGTTCCTTCAGAGTTGAAGATAGTTACTTCCTAGTCCAAACCTCCCGCAGGACGACGGGGGATGGGAGCGGTCAGGGTTTGAACCCGGGAAAACCGATAAATCCAAACGACAGTCCAGCGTGCAAACCGCTCGACCAGGCAGCCATCCAGTCTTATATGGGTTTCAGTAAGCTAAATACACTTACATTTTGAGTCATGGTAGGAACTTAAAATGAATTTGAAAATATATACATATACATATGTTATGTTCAAAACGCGAGAATGTATCAACATTTTTTTTTTCTGAAACAAACATCTTTTGCATAAATCATCTTAAGGAATTCACATTCATATAAACTATCATGGCGGTTAAAGTATAAAAAAACGGTTGACTTTTTAAAAGTCAATTAAAATATTGCTCTTGACAAAACATAAACAATAAGAAATGTCAATTTACTAAGATGAATCTTAAGGCACAAATGACAGATGTCAAAAGTAACAAAAATGAAGTTGATTTCAACGGCAGAGATGAGTTCATGATATCTTCCGTCTCGGGGTTGATTAAAATAGATCCTTCTGAAAACCATAGTAATAGGCAATTAAATCAGTACGTTAACATAATTAAATAATAACATTTCTATAGCAATTTAAACAAACATTGCGCTCTAAACTGAAGGCCGAGAAAGTTTCACTATAGAAATAATGTTAAGAAATTTAAAAAAACAAGTGCTTTCTTTCAAAAACAAAATGTGTAAGGGAAGTAACCAGATGGCATTCTAGAAATACAATAGTTTCAGGGGTTATAGTTCCACTTTAGCCACAATGGACCTCATTCACCTATCGTAAACAAACAACAATCAGCCACTTGATTCCCTTTCTCTTTTATACAAATTACAATCTAATTTTAATACACAATGGCTATCAAGTGACATTTTTTTCGTTGTTTTATCAATATTTCCACGTGACTAAATGTTTGTTTACGATTGTTGAATGAAGCCCATTGAAGCCTTTTTTTGTTTACAAATTATACACCTAACTACTGTCTTGTACAATAGTGTGTACACTTTATTTCTCCTCTCCTGCACCTATTCTTGGGTCACGTTGAAACTTTGCAAAATTATAATTGACATTTACAAGACTTAATCAATTGAAAAAGAATGTTACCAATGATTGAATTAATTACTGGTCATTCATTAATTTGTGCAAGAGCAACAACAGAAACTAATACATCAGTATTTCTTTGGTTTAATCAATTTAATCGCCTTAAATAATTGTTAAGGCTTTTTCTACCTTCCCGCATTCTCAGATAAAGTTGATACTTTAAACAATTATTTATTGCATCTAATAAAACATGAATCATTAAACAAAAAATGTGGTCCGATGATGACCACTTTGTCTTCTAGAAGACTGACTGGGAGACTGATGCACATGACAGAGCATGCATTTATAACATGTCCATTTATATTGAGGCTTGGATCCGAGTAGGCTTTCCCAGGAGCTGGTAAATATAAGGCTTCAGTCTTTTTTGTTTTAATGGTAAGGCCAAAGTCTGAGCATGCTCTTGAGAAGACACGTGCGATGCTCCGCAAATCATTTTCAGAGCAGACATTTAGAGCGCAGTCGTCAGCAAATAGCAAGACTCT
The DNA here is from genome assembly GCA_021533235.1 of Biomphalaria straminea. Taxonomy (NCBI): domain Eukaryota; kingdom Metazoa; phylum Mollusca; class Gastropoda; family Planorbidae; genus Biomphalaria; species Biomphalaria straminea. The sequence goes on from JADKLZ010001913.1 coordinate 27,592,809, forward strand.
GATTACTGCTGAATTTGTTTTTGATTTTGCTTTGAGCCGCCTCGGGTTCATCCATTCATTCATAAAACTTCATTTGAGTGAGGGCTTGAGAGGCTTAAATCCTCTCTTGCAAAAGCCCTGGATTGACACCCTGCTGTCTTGCGTAGTGCGTAGGCGTCACCATACAGGTCGAGAATTTTTGGTTTCCCAGACCTGTCGAGACGGAGATCAGCAAGTCTGGGGCAGTCAAACAGAATATGAGGCACGGTTTTCTCTTCTTCCCCGCAACGGGGGCATCGTGAAACGAAATTTGGCCATAGCCGTGAGAAATATGAGCCAACAGGACAGTGGCCTGTCCTGCACTGTGCTATAATAGTATAATGGCTTGCCTGGACAGCCTCCACCACGGGGAAGTGCGGTCAGGGCGCCTCATGCGCTCCCAGACTCCACAGGATTTTTGGGACTTGTCCCAGAACTAAAACCACTTTTTTTCATTTCAATCTTTTCCAGTTGCATAGGCCACCATAAGATATGTATGTTTTCTATATTTCTGATAGTATTTGTCTGCATAGCAAAGAACGTGATACTGAACAGTGTAGGTGCTCTAATGCAGCCTTGTTTTACCCCGTTTTATACTTCTTTGATGGTTCTGATGGTTCTACAATTACTTGGACTAAAATTATTTAAATAATTTTGTTTGATATAGAACAAGAGAAAAAACCTGTACCATATTGAAAGATATAGTTAAAGGTCGGAGTTCGTCTTCTTTAGATAAGTTTTGTTTTTGTTTTTCAAGGATTTAGTTTGTAGATTTTGCTTGTTTTAAGTATATAGTGCTGCCTTTACCTAGTGTAAAGTAAGCTGGTGGACTCTTTCTACCATCACCTCCAATGCCATAGCCTTGAACCCTGACCTTGTACACGATATTTCGCTCCACGCCATGGAGCACACCAGTTGGCGTTGCGCCTGGAAATATTGAAATTTTTGCTGATCGGATATCTTCCCTTGCGTCCCACCACATGGCCTGCAAGATAGAACATGCTCAAACATCAGAATCAAAGAAGGACCGAAACAAAAAAAAAAGCAAAACAAAACAAAATTAAGAAGTTCTATAAACTAAACCAATATATAGTAGTGATTTATAGTCAATTTATTGACGATACATTTCTCTCGTGATTAGACACACACAGAATAATTTCATTATTTGTATCTAAACTTACAACAAACTCTCATTAATATAACCCTGTGAGAAATCATAGATGCTAAGTTGCCATCGATTTTCCATTTTATGTACAACTTATATTTCACTTTAATTGTTCAATACCCTGCTATTCCGAGTCTCATTATTGGTATTCCAAATCAATTGTTTGTTTTAAATTAAAGATGGAGACAGGACGTCTATAATTAAAGGCAAAACAACTGGTTTAGTTGTAATCTTAGCTTAACCTCAGTTGAATACAATGGAAATGTTCTAGACAGAAATAATGCATTGTTGTAACCCTATTAGATGCGCGATCGGGTTAATTGTGTATGATCAGCTGACATATGTGACACAGGTCATATAAGATTAGAATATAAGACGAGGTCAGCAGATACAGTTTAGCTTGTTATGTGGATGGACAGGACAGTACCGGTATGAACTTTACACGTATGTATGTCATGGTCAAGTGAATAGAAGCCTTCGTAAACCAGAGTCAGTGCGTGTTAAGGCAGGGCAGTTCAAGACAGGACAGCGAGGATACCGGGACTTTTAGTCGGCCATGAGGTCGGTTCTGGTAGAGTCCTCGAGTAAACGAGTTCAAGACCGGACAGTAGAGATTAGTACGGCATTACGGTGATGTGCAGTGTAAAATTTACAGTAGCTTATTGTGTTGCCATTTGTGTCATATTGGCTGTTCTATTTAATCATTATTAAATTACCAGATAATTTGGAACTAGTGTTGTCAGGTTCTTGATGTGTTTGATGCATTGAGCAGTGGTTACACAGAGAGAGAGAGAGAGAGAGAGAAAGAGAGAAAGAGAGAGAGAAAAGTAACAATAACATTCATTTTAATGTAATTACAGAGATTAACTAGATTAGAGCGATCCGCCAAGGCCCTTTGTGCGCCCCGCGGAAACATATAAATAATGTGTATCCACTGACTATATATATAAAAAAGACATACATATTAAAAATAAATTTATTAAATATATAATTTATGAAACTTCTGTCAACATTTTATATTTATAGATTTTTTTTTAAATTATCGACCTTAATGTGGAAATATTATCTGTAATTCTCTGTTTGACTTGTTATATTAAACTGTCGGAAGAGTGCTATAGTCAGTAGCGGTCTTAGGGGGTGGCTAGTGGGGCAACCGCTCCAGGCCCCGCGCCTGAGGGGGGCCCCGCGCGTGAGGGGGGGCCCCGCGCTGGGAGATTTTATTGTAACCAACTTCGAAAACTAAATAAGTGATTATAAACAAGGACTTGTTACTCAATAGTTTTCCCAGAATATTTATTATACCAATTTAAGCTATTTGCCATTTAAGCTCTTAACTTACAATTTATATTTCAAAATACCGTTCAGTTTCGGTAAAGACAGCCTAGTCTAAGAGGCTATCATCATTTAACAGTTGAAATAAAAACACACAAGTGGAAGCAACCAATCCGAATTGTGTATTTCGTATATAAATAACGACGTCTAATCGGATTTTATTCGGAAAATGCGTAATGATAAACTACTCTTTGCATTATGAAAAATCGTATATGAAAGCGTCATTTATAACATTTATAGTAACATAAATGCA
>JADKLZ010001913.1:27627444-27645606 GCA_021533235.1 Biomphalaria straminea
CTTTTTTAATGACGCTATGCCTGTTGTTTCCATTTTATTCGACTTATTAGATGATCATACGTTTTAGTTATCTTTACACGTTACATTGTTAACGCATTCATAGTTTAGCTGTCTGCTTTATTTCTGGGTTAGGTGTTTAATTTTAATATACTTTTTAAAATAGCTAACACTTACTATCACAGCTCTTTAATAAATGTAAAAAGATAAAGACATAAATTCGAATTAAAACATTCTTATTCTACACAGGATATACATTGATTGCCCAAAATCTGTTTCAATAATTTGTTTCTCAAGTGGATTGGGGAATGGAAAAAGCAAAATAATTTTCCATACATAAAAAAAGCTCTATAAGACGTATAGAGGAATCATTGTCTTTTTTAGAAATTGTGTTTATTTTTACCTTTTTTTCATTTTGTGGATTTATGAATTAATGTACACAATCAATATGCAGGGATCAAAGTCTAGGCATTTGTATGCATCGGTGTTGACCCATGAAGAGATTTGACAATAGTGAAGGAAAAACAGAAAAAAATCGTCCCAGAAAATAGACAATATGAGGTAAGGAAGAGCAATACAAATATTGTAGAGAACGTTTGAACTTACATGCATCTCAAAGGTTCGCAGCAAGGTCTGGTGGAACTGTCACAGAATTCGTTTTGTTTTACACAACTTCAGGATAAAATGAGAAAAGAAGTTTTAGTAACAGTATTATACTTGATAAGGCTACTATATTTCACTAGATGTTCTGGTGTGTAGCAAAGGTTTTGAAAGGAGTGTAGCCAATTGCTTCGTATTGGCTGTTGTTTATGTATTTGAAATTAAACCGCCACTTTGTTATTGAATCTCTTGTTGTCAAGTTATTGTATTAGATGTACTGTGTTGTGTTAAGCAGTGTTTGACGAAGGCATGATAGAGAAAGTCGTAACAATATATATATATATATGATGAAGTGACCGGGGGATGAAGTGACCAGGGGATGAAGTGACCAGGGGATGAAATGACCGGGGATGAAATGACCGGGGATGAAATGACCGGGGATGAAGTGATAGGGGATGAAGTGACCGGCACTATCCGGCACTATTCGGCTACGGTCGAATATCACTACCGGATAGTAGACCGAATAGTAATAGTACCTTTATTTATTTTAATATTGTAACGAACTTCACTAATCAGGCCTTCTGTAAACACTGCTTCTCACACTACATCACATCTAATACAAGAACTCAACAAGAGCTTCAAAAACAACAGTGGCGGTTTATTAACACATACATCAACACAGCCAGTTCACAATATTTGTCTACACTAACTTCACATGCTTAACAAGAATAGAACTGTCTAACTAACTCTACAGAACATCCAATACAGCGCGTACAGCTACATTTTTAAAGATTGTCCTCACACACTCAGTTCTAACTGTCACTGTCTTTCTCTCTGGACTACATCTAACTGTAACAAAACACACACTCAGATCACACATTCTCGTCCTTCCAAGCTCGGGTCATGCGCGGAGCACAGGTACAGGTACAGCCGTTGACCCGTGACCCGCCTCGTCTGTCCATGTCAGTGGGTCTCACACGTAAACACATTTGCGTTCGCCACTGGAGATGTAACAATATTGTAAGGCGCCTCCGCGCGCTAAGTCTTTTTCATATACACCATACGGAGGTAACACTTAAATCTCGAAACAACACAGGCGAAAGACAAACAATATAAAAGTGTCGACGCTGATAAACGATGTTCAAGAAGAGGTTTGAACTAAATCTCCATGTTGATAAAAATTTACAAATATTCACAAAGTGGACATGATTAAATAATGTCAATTCTGAAATACATTTTTTTTTCTTTCAAATAAAAGAATTTGTTTTTTTAAAACAATAAACAATGACTATGCACCAAATCTTATTTTGTAAAAAGACAAAGACAAAGCGTGTTAATCTAAATGGAAATAAAACTATACATAGTAAGATTGCATTACATACATAGCAGCGATGTCTGGCACATTTAAAAAGCTTGTTTTGACCTTTGAGTGTTCTAGTAAACATGTAATATTCATTAACAACGTCACCCCGATAATCTGTCTAGATGTGCGGGTATATCTGCAGTGCAGAGGTAGAGATGAGCAATCTCCACCTCCTTTTGTTTGTTTAGTCCATAAAATTGAGATCACAGATAGGCAGCTGACCACATTATGCCAGATGTCAACGTGTTGACACTGTCTAGAGGTCTATCTTAAGGGCAGGTTAAACCCCCAAATTGAAATATCAACAAATCTGTTACTTTTTAAGTGTCTATATTTTCGGATGGATCATTTAATGATGGAAAAAATATTTAAAAAATAAAATTACCTTTAAAAAGTGAAATTTTTCACAAAAATAGGGTAAAATAGTCAAAAAAGTAAAAAAAGTATATGAACACACATGTCAAGATATTTTAGCATCTATTAAATATTTTCAAATGAAATTTGCACAGTGTATTCAGCATATTATTCCAATCTTTTTGATCTACAATCATTAAAATCAGAGAGAAAATTTTTTTTTTATTAATTTTTTTGTGTGGGAGCCATAAAACTGTCGAAACTGGTTGGGGTAGGGGGTAAGCTTTAAGGCCATAACTTAAAAACTACTTCATAAATTGTAATTCTAGTAGCACGTTGTCATTCAATATGGACATAGAACAATACTACCAAATTTCAAAGCTCTAGCTAGCATAGTTTTTGTAAAAAGTTGACAAACCCAACCAAAACCTTTTGAAAAAGCAGATTATGAGAAAATTAAGAAAAACCACAACATCTATGAATAATGAAAACAAAAACTTACAATTAAAAGCCTCCTGGTAAATATCCTTCATCTCTAGCATCCTCTGCATTTAGATGACTGTTTTTATTCCTCCTGGATGTCATTTTTGTCATATTATTTGCTTTTAAAGATGACAAAATTCTTTTCTTGTCCGCAGCGCGAAATGACGTTTCAGCATAATATCCCAATTGTAATCCCAAAAGTGGAAATATCTGCCTTCGTCCAAGTTCCCAATCATTATATACAATTGTGGCATCATGGACAGCTATCTCAAGCCTTTTTCTTCCAACAAATTGGTTTTTGGGGCATCTTTTCCATATTAAATTATGGAACGACTCGTTAGCATTTTGCATGCCACCATGTAAACACTTTTCCAACAGTGCATCTGATGTTAACTCCTCAAATATTGGTTTCATAGCATCAGTAATATACTTGGGAAGTTTATTTTAGTTTGCTACTGCTAGGTTTTGTTCTTTTGGACACCAATTGCCACAATCACTGTGGTCTCCACACCTGTGTTTCCAAATTGCCCAAATTGACTTTTTCATCTGTAGAAGGTTGTTGATATTACTTCTAATGGCACCACCATAATGACCCTGGATTCTTATAATTGCTGCTTGGGTAAGCTTTTTCACTCCTCCCATTCCTTTGTAGTGTTTGCCATCTTCTACAAAAACCTTTCCTTTGTAGTGTTTGCCATCTTCTACAAAAACCTTTCCTTTGTAGTGTTTGCCATCTTCTACAAAAACCTTTCCTTTGTTGGAATTCTTTAGGTCCATAAGTCGACGTCCCATTCTTTTCTGTACGTGGCCGCAGCATTCCAACTTTTCAATCGTCTTACCGGAGTATATTGGTGGATCTGCATCTGCAACAGTTTTATAGCTTTTTGAGTCACCATCTCCCAAATAGCCTGTATAGTTTAAGCCATACATCTTCTGTGAACGGCGGAAAGTTTGTAGAATCCCTTGTGATTCCATCGCACCAGAAGAGCCTATGTGATTAGCGTCACATTCAACTGCGTGGTTTGCTTTCCAAGCTACAAACTGTTCTGGAGTAAGCTTCTTTTTACTTTTGCAACATTTATCACAATAGTTACTGCTGGTAAATGTGTCTATTACTTTAGGTGCACCTCCAGGATTAACAGAAAGTACAGTCGCAATCCCATTTTTTGACACGAAACCACGCCTCTGCCATGTTCCATCACACGACACAGTAACATCCGATGATGGCTGAGTAGCTTTGAATTCTTCCGCAGCTGCTTCTTTGCATTGTGTAGCAACTGTCTTTGTGGCTTCCAATATTTTATTTCTAAAATAATTGCTTCTTCTAATGCTTACCGGTGGTGGCATGTTCATATTAGCTAGAAATTTGTTGCCTTGTTCATAATGGCATCCAATGGAAAACATAGACAACTGAAATCTTAAATTTATATTTTCCTTAGAACTTTGAAGCATAAAAACATGTTTGCAATCCAGGCAGTGGCGTAGCAAGGTATCCTTGGGCCCGGGTTCAAGAATATGTTGGTGGGCCCCCTACCCAGAGTAAGTCGAATGTATAGTGTGACAGAACAATTGAAGAATCTGAATATATGGGTATTTTAACCAAAAGACATTCCAATACTTTCTGCGTTATGTAGATTTTCCTTCTCATTTTGCAACATTCGCAATGCAGACTGCGCTACAATTCTAATTTTCCTCTAATTGGTGCATGATAGTTTTTTTTTTCTTTGAGAGACACAAGCTGCTTTGGTAAATCAAAACAACTTAATCTCATTGTTGTGAGAGCATCATTCCTTGATGACAACATTGTGGACAAAAATATTTGAGTGTATTATATGCTTTGCTCTTCCTATTGTATTTAAGACGCGCCCATCTTGAGATTGATGTGAGCAAAAGACATATGGTTTTAGAGATCTGCAACGTCTTGCACACAGCCGACGGAATCATTTAAAACCAAGTTTAAATCGTGGTTAGCATAATAAACATAATGCACGAGCGGCTTCTTTTGATGAAGACCATTGTAGGTCCTACTATCCACTTATATTGGAAGCACCATCATAGCTTTAGCCTCGCAGTTTTAAAGATAAATTGAGATTATTCATTAGTTGAAACATTTGTCAATTGTCACAAAAAAAACGAACAACCAGAAATGATTCTCTAATTGCTATTTTTGGGGTATTCCGTCATTGAGATCACAGAACAGTTATTTTTTAATCATGCTAATTTGATCAACTTTAAATATGTCTTGAGTAATCTCAACAATAAAAGGGAAAAATGTTGCGGATTGGACCTCTATATCATATCCAGTACCGCTGGGTAATCTAAGAGCTGAGCTGAAGGCTCTTCGAGCTCTAGGTTTGAAAAAAAAACTGTCTGAGTCCGTCCGAGAACAAATATCAAACAATAAAAAAAAAACCTGTCTGACCACAGGTCTGTCTGGGAGTGACCCGAGTCAATGCCTATATAGGACATAGCTGTTTCCAATACCACTGGCACTCCGGACGCATGGACTAGAAATCATGGCCGAAGGTCAAGTAATACCGGAGGCCCGCCATTTTCTTTCGTTATACCATGCTAACCGTGTAGGATACGCCATTATTGTAAGGCTCCCTTGAGGAACGGCGCATGGATTCGTGACAGGGTCGTGGAAGCTTTCTTTCAACCTCGCTAACCGTGCAAGGGGGTAGACTCTCGTCCACCCGTGGGCACCCCCATGGGATTTATATTGTTACGTTTTAGCCTAGCCACTTCCTCTGGTAGCCGTTTCCACGCGGGCGCCACGTTGAGACAAAATAAGGTGCCCGCGTTTAAGCCAGAACTGCATTGCCAAACAGCTTTATTATCTAGTTTTGAATCTGCGGGTCTTTGTTTTCCTGTCAAATTTCATATATTCTTAGCAATAAGGACTAGTCAGTGTTTTTTTAATACTAAGCTTTGGTCAGAATTCATATAATTATACATAATTAATATTAATTATATACATTTATATAGATCAGCTGTATGGAGGACATCGTTCCAACCACGGCTAATGCACCGGCATTTATCTCCGATAAACACTATTCCATGAACATGTTTCTGTAAAAAAAACAAAAAGGCCTAATGGTGTTAACTTTCACTATGGACTATAAACAAACACTGCTTTGGTCAGAATGAGAGAATGAAACTACTGCATGAAAACATTGACATCTCTCTATCTTCTAAATCCTTGTTATAAAACTGCTCTCCAATTTTAGTTTCGCCATTCATTCTAAAAGAACAAACACATTCATCTTTAACTTAATGTAACTTACTCTGGCGTTTCATTTGCTTCCTAAATTTATTTTTTTTTTATTTCGTCTCCTTTTAAAAAAAATAATCTTTTCTAATGATTACTTCAAACATTTTTTGTACACAATACAAAGACAATAAAACAATGAGATGAAGACTTCTGAGGACGCTGTTGTCCTAAATGAGTGTTTTACACTATTTCTAAGTATCTACTTCATTAGCTCGGATTCAAAAGTTGAATTCACAACTATTAAGATGCTTTTTTTTCACTCTTAGAAATCCTTGGGCCTTAGGCCTCTTACTTGGGCATTCCTGCCTCTTTTGTGGGCCTTTTTTTTTTTTACATATGTAATTATTAATTTATAAGTAATAATAACAAAGACATGTTTCTTAGGTATTGAACTCATTAGAGACAGGCAATGATACAGATTACATATATACAACTTTATGGATATCAATACTTTTTTTTTAATACAAAAATACTTTAATGACGGAAACAATGATATGACACATTATTTATACAGAAAAAAAAAGAAACATTTTACGCTTTGAGAAAATTGAATAATTAACATTGTTTCGAAATTATAATTCCTGAATTAGTGTCATTCGTAAGTTCTCTCCTGGGACCCAACTAGTCAAGAGTCGTGGACTCAGGTGCAATGAACCCCTTTGCGCTATTGTTGCTAGTCCACCGGCTGTGGGCCCCTAATGGTCGTGGGCCCGGGTTCATTGAACCCCTTCGCGCCATGGATGCTACGCCACTGAATCCAGGCACACAAAGGATATGGTACAGTTAAGTCCAGTGTTGCTTTCAGTAGCTTGAAAACCACAATGCTTTTCACAATTAGAGCAAGGACATTGATTTTTAAAACACAATAAAATTTGAACATCAAACATACGGTATCCAGTCATAGCATCCAAATAAATGTTGTCCTGTTGAACACTATCATTTAATTTAATAAATGAACTGCTTTCAGGAACATTTCCAGTGTTAGTAGCACCAGGATTGACTGGAACTAGATCAAGGTCTGGTATGTCCTCGGATACAGTGTTTACAGGTTGAATTTCTTCAACTTCAGTCTCGCTAGATCTAGACTCAGTATCATGATCTAGCCTAAGTTTTTTAAAAAACCTATTACCATGGAATTTCCTCTTCTTAGGACGATCTTTGCGTGGTTTAGGCATGGTTTATTTAAATAATATTAAATAACATAAACTACAACACACTTGAATGAATATTAGAATAATATTATGTAGAGAAATGAACTGTGTCACAGAAACGTGTTTGGGACACAAAACAAAATGGATACTAAAGAGCTGACAAAGAGGCTTTGTAAGAAACGTTCTGATTGGTTGAGAAGAATAGAAACTCTTAGAGTCTATTTAGTTTCAACCAATGAAATTTAAGGTTTTAACAAAAACAGTTGTTTAAAAAGCTGAATTTTAGTTTAAAAAAAGAACTGTAGCAGTGAAAAATTTTTAAAAATCGGATAATTAGAAAAAAAGTTATAGTGTTTTGAAAATTATGCATATTTAATGAGGCAAAAGTAAACATTGGTGATGTTTTTATTTTAAATATTTAAAATATTTATTAACATTTAAAAAAAAAACAAATTACAGATTATTATTCAGAATTGGATACAGTTTCTAATTGTATTAATAACTCAATTGACATAATTTTGAAAAAAAAATCGTTTTTTCCCTAGTTTAACCTGCCCGAGGGAACTAAGTTTGTTTACTTGGAGAAGAATTTTTATTAGGGGGCGGGACTACAAGCCATCTCTATATAAGGTTAATCTGGTTTGGATTTGTTAATTATGAGATAGGTTGTCAATCAAATGGTCTGGACCACAAGCCACACCTATTGGACGGGTAATAAGTTTGTTTACTTTGAGTTAAGTCTCAATTAGGAGGCTGGACTACAAGTCAAACAGACACTGACCAAAGGGTATCTTTAAAGAGGGCTCAAGAGACTCAAGACCCTTAACTTCTTATTTGTTTAACCCATGACAATGTATTGATAGGCATTGACCATTCTGAAGCCAGAATGGATTCACGCAAATTGTTAAAACATACTGACATTGTCGATAGGTCAACAGATGATGACACTAGTTCGTTTACTTGCAGAGAAATGTATGGGTGTATGTAGTTTTTTCCTAGTCTTAAAACCTTTAGAAACATAGCTAATTTCATTGCTTAATTCTATTGACTTAAAATATAGGGCCTAAAGGAAAACCTTACAGTAAAAATTAACATCGCAGAAAATAAATTGATCGCAGAAAATAAATTGATCTAAAGCACCATAATATGCTGGAATGTTAAGAAACACTTGACCTCTGTAACTAGTGTACGGATAATTTAGCCTATCTATTTGCTTGACTGACCATGCCAATGTGTTATCTTTTTTTATGCCTGCACACTAAACACTATTGCCTGAGTATGTCGTATGCCCAAAGGGAATAAAACGCGTGAAGGTCAACACAATCATCTATAAACACTACACTAGGACAACATGTGTATGTTAAAAGTATGTTCACTACGTCTATCTGACCATGTTGTTACAATCAATCGAACACAAAATCCATTCATGTTTATTTTTTTTTTTTTTTGTACGTAGGGCGTGGATGAGTTTTTGTCTATATTTGGTTTCCTAATGCTCTTTGATCTATTTATCAGTAGATCTAAACATCAATAATGGGCCTACAGACTACAATTGAATCTACGCATCGCAACATTTAAGGTTCAGGCTATATGTAGGTGTAATGGATGTTCCTGCTGTTAATAAAATATATTTTACCGCCAACGGATTAATAAATATATTACCTTCTACGCTTCAGATTCCAAATATTAACTAACAGCTATCAGTATTAAGTTCTTTAAGCCATAACCAGAAACAGTCTTTGGACTTAAAAATACAAGTCTGATGACCGATAGTTTGTCGAAATTCTTAAACACATATATTCAACCACCATACAAGCCAGATGAGAGATTTACATTAGTAACTAGTAAAATATATACTAACATATTTTACAGTGACCCTCGTTTCGTAAAATGTTCAGCAATACAAATTATTTACAAGATACTTAGGTCTTCGGCTCCGTCTCCGGCCGACTATCAAATTTTAAAAAGAGTTCCCGACACACCCATAATAAATATATATATATATAAAGATATATATATATATATATATATATATATATATATATATAGGTCGTAGCTGGGGCTGCACAGCCAGGGAAATACTGTATTCCTCACTAATCTTTGGACTCGAAGACAAGCCTTATTAATATTATTATTATTATTATTATCTTATATATATTATATGACTTTCAAAGGAATTGTAAATTAAAAAAATATTGGCACATGCATTCATCTCACATAGATGGATAGTTTTTATGGGTGAAAGTTTACAATTTTTAATAAAAGAACCAAATACTATCTGGCTGTGGGACTCAATAAGCTCACAATAGAAAGAATTTCACAAGCATGACATTAAAAATTCTTCCATCATTAGTATTGATATACGGAATTGTAAATGTTGGTTTACCTGACATTGTTAAAACTATCAATTATAAACTTTGTATAATAGTCTTTAGCTGTCAATAGGTCAGAGGAGGTACTATGACATACTCACATTTGTTGTATTTCTTCGTCGCTTAAACCCCAAAGGCCTCTTGCTGTAATGATAAACAAAGAAACACTGACAGTTAACCTAAAACAAGGCTTTATTATACATGAACTGACGAAATGACATGGATAGTAGCATAACATACCAATGTTGTGAATACGTTTTCACGAAATTAGACATAAATAAACGAATAGTAACTATTTCACCACATTTACCCCGCCTAGAATTAAAAAAGCAAATATAGTAATGTAGAAGCCCTAGCATAAATAAATAAAAATACCAGTAATTGTAATAGCATAGATCATATTAGAGTGTATAAATTTTAGTTTCTCTTGCAAACAATAGAGAATAGTCGTACAAGTGAACATAAAAAGCCGGTATCAGTAGTATGATTGATAAACAATGACTAGTTTCTGTCTTAAGCATTAACAAATCGTGTAGTAAGTAAACATGCAAGTAAACAAGTAAACTCTAGAATCAGTAGCAAGAGATAAACAGTGCAGGTTATGAAGTCCAAAACGCGGGAAAGGCTTCAGGAGACAACACAGTCTGCCAACAGGTCACCAGCTACTGATGTTTCCTCAGGGTTGTCTCCCGAAGACTTTCCCGCGTTTAGGTATAGCCGCAAGGTTATGGAATCCAATCTTATAGAGTCGTACTGTTGTTGTACTGCGTACTTGGAACACCAAGGCCAAGTGAACAAAAGCTCCATTTCACCAGCCTGAAATGGACGATTGTGAGTTCCCTTGGCCTACCGTCCTGTCCGACGGGGTTGGGGGGGGGTGAGACTTGGGGGTAAATCTTAGAGTTTTTGCTGCGTTCACTGCCGATGGACACGGACACTCCGGGCTCGCGGACTAGAGACGCGTCCGAAGCCCGCACCACAGACTTCCCCCGTCTTTTTTTTTACTATACCAGGCCGACCCGTGGGGAGTTTAGCCATTTATGAAACGAACCCTCGAGGGACGGCTCCTGGGTGTGACAGGTATTTGCGAGAGCTTTGTTACATTCTTCCCCCACCCCAAATGCAATGAGTTTTTTTCTTGTTAACTCTTAGACAATCTCACCGGAGCTTTGTTTCGCCACTCATTTAGCCTAGTCGTCCCCTCATACCACCGTTTCACATGAGGCTGGGCAGCATTACAATCTACATAGTAATGAAACTTAAAAATAAAAAAATAAACTAAGCATTATGGTTTCTGGAATAATTTCCGTAAATCAAATAAGAAAATAAAACTAAAATAGTTTTTAAACTTGGTTAGGCAAATGATAATATTATATGATTAGCCTAACCAAGATAAAATAGCATTTTAATTTTATGTTTCGATTTGTATTACAGAAGTTTCTTTTATAAACCCTAATATGTTTTACAATTTTTTTAGCTTCATTAATATGTGGTTTCCATAACAATTTTTCATTTATTATAACACATCCTTTGCTTTTGTATGGGATAGAAGAGTAGAAGAATGAACCCAATTATGTTCAAACGAAAACTGATGTAGATACCTTGGTGCAATTGCTGCCTCGTTTGAACTAGCATTACCCCAGAGAGAATTGAGCAAGAGCAAGTACTCAGCCCGTGTTCACGCCATTTTCTATTGGGAACTTATCAGACAGGTAAGCATTGTGTCGGATATGACCTATATTAGTTTAACATTTGTTCAACTTACCCTGTATTGGTTGTATCATACAGGTGAGAAGGATACAAGTTGTGGTTATCAATACCAAAGTTCTCATTTCAGTTTTGTTCTTTTTATTTTAAACTGTTCAAAAAAAAGATAAATGTTTTGTTATGTGTTATTTTTTGTTTAAATATCACTTTGTTTCATTACTTGAAGAACTAGATCTAGTTTATTAAAAGTTTTTGTTGAAAACACAAGTTTTATAAGTTTATTTAAACTTCATGTATTTAAAATCTATTTTAAATATAATACGCTCTCGATCTAGTTCTACTAGCTACCATATGAAATGGAACAACGACTGAACATAAACAGTTGGAGCCTGAATGTATGAATAGATAGACAGATAGAAACGAGACCAGGCTTTATAGAATGCCACATCATTGATCTGCGTCGTAGCAGTCTTATTGCCTTGTCACATAGAAATGTTGGTCTTCACTGACGACACCTTACTACATAACAAGTCAATGTTCACATCTTCTTTGGTAATTGGTGTCGATGGAAGGATAGATCATCCCGCCATTCTACGATGTCATCTTTAGGAAACTCTAAGTTCCCATTCATCCTTTTTGGTAGTCCTCAGAAACCAACAGACATGCAAGTGATTTGAAAATGTGTTAACTAGACGCCACTGAGACTTTGTTAATACTCTGTCACTGAAGACCCAGACTGTCAGCCCAGTTAAATATTTGTTGGCGTATTAGATTTTAATTGCAGGATTTGAGTTCTACTCATTTTTAAAACAAAATTAAATTTAAATTAACTTATTGACAGTATATTGAACGAATCCAATTTCAATACAGATGTATAGAAAAAAAAACAACACGTGACATTCAAAATGAACAATTAAAAAAACAAAAAACTCACCCTCAAAAACAGCTCTCTTTTCTGTAAGGTAGTCTCTTTTTGTCTGCCCTTTCTCAATTAAACTCTCACTATTTATAATCTCAACGACAGGCTTCCTTTTGATTTACTTCGGAATCGACTTAGACTATTGTCCTATACATCAAAATTATCTTCTTAGTTTTATACGAAATCCTGACACAAATCCTGACAGCATCTCTAGTTGTAAAAGTTAAGCCTCATTCATTAGACATTATGCACATATTTATAGCTTCTGTGGGAGACCAAATAGGATTAGTGTAACACCTGCTATGGCTGCAGGGCCGGATTAAGCCGATTTGGTGCCCTAGGCACAACCCCACATGGGTGCCCCCTTCTACCCGGACTCCGATCCTCCACTGACAGCTGGTATGTTCAATATTATGCAACAAAACTAAAAAAAAAGACAAACGATTATTAACACATGTTTGTACTACCGTCACTAATATAAAACCTACAAAAAGGTATTTCTGTACAGGTATTATAGAATTTTGAGGCGTATTTTCTTTTTTAAATGTATTCTTTTCTTTTTTTTTTTTTTGTATTCTTATTTTCTTCTTTTTAAATTTAAATTTTCTTTTTTTTTTGTAAGCGTTTTTTCTTTTTATTAAAAATAAAAAAAAATATTATGAAATACATTTTGAAAAGAAAATTTAATAAATCACACAAAATCCTTTATTTCAACAGCATCCAATTTTTTTTTCAACGTGGCGATAATAATTAAGAAAGTCAGAGAGAGCACACATTTACATTCTAAAGTTATTTTTTCTACATTTACGTTTTTCAAAGTTTTTGAGTACATCATCAAAGTTAATTTTGCGCAACAAGTCCGCCTCAATCATCAGCTGCGACAAGGAATCAAGCCTTTCTTGTTTCATTGTTGATCTACTTGGATTTTTTGTACGTTTCAACTGAGAAAAGGAGCGTTCAATTGAACAGTTTGTGACCATAAATGTTACAAATAGGCGCAAAGCGATTTCTACATTTGGAAAAGCATACTGTATGTTATATCTAACTATTACTTTGTAGAGTTCTGCATGACTGAAAGTGTTGTTCTCAGATTTTGATTCACGAAACTTGTGGCAAATATATGAGTGGAACTGCTGTAGTTCAGTATATAAATTATTGTTCAGATCTTCAGGATAAGCATTAATTAGTGCTTCACAACACTGCAATGTTTGTGGTACATAGACCAAACAAGAAAATCGAACTACTATATTATTATATACCTGCGTTCGTCTACTCATCTCTTGTCTCAAGTTTGTCAACAATCGCGTAGAAAGTAAATATACGATATTTGTCTCTGGCATTCAGTGAGACCTCAGAAGCATTACCATCAATGACCACTGTCTTTCGTTTACGATTATGGGTCAAAGTTGCCTTATATTCCACACCTGGTGTTAGTTCGTTTGCAGCTTCTTCAAATCTTTCAAATTCATTCCTAGATTCATGTAAGTGATCTGCTAGTGAGGAAAACAAATCAGCACAAGTTTTAAAATTCACATGCTCATTATGTAGAGCTCTACTGAACCTATGAAAATGTTGTAGCACTTCTTCCCAAAAGACAAAGATGAAAGCAAATTCTAATTCTTGCATCTTCTTTGCAATGTTTTCTGGTTCTCTTCTGGTGTCCCCCTTTTGTGACTGGTCTTCTTGTAAACATTCTAACGCTTCTATAATCTGAGGATGACACTTTACAATAGCTTCAGTTGCAACAGCATGTGCCTCTCATCTGGTATCGGAAAGGGGCTTTACAGGCGTTTCATTCAAAAGGCATCCTTTCAGTAATCTTCCATCTGTTGGTTGAAGCTGAGAAAAAAGAATGCAGTATACAGTTGCACTGTATGGAAGTAGTTTACTGCCTCTAAACAGGAGTTAACAGCACTTCTGCCTACCAGATTTAGTAACTGGGCAGCGCAGGGTATGTACCGGTATATAGCAAACTCATTTTCCTCTAGAATTCTTTTCTGCATGCCCTTGTAGCACCCAGACATATTAGCAGCGTTGTCGTATAACTGATCTCTGCATTTTGAAAAATCGATATTGTAAACTTCACGTAAGTACTGCAACACTTGCTCAGCCATAATTTCACCTGTGTGACTTAGCAGCTCCAAAAAAAGCGCTAAATGGTCTCTCCATCTAACACATATCGAAGAACAACGCTTAACTGATCTATATGTGAAACATCTGGTGTTGAGTCTACTGACAAGCTGAAATAACCGGAAACATTTACTTCCTCTAAAATTACTTCATGAACTTTTTGGGACATAATTTCAATCGGTTCTTTACATATAATTTTGGATAAGTTAGAAGGATTTTATTTTACAGAATTTCCATATTTTGTAATGTGTGATGCTAAAAATGGATCAAACTAACTAACTCCAGCAACCCTAGATAATTTCCATTTTGTTAATATCCAAATTTTTCATTTGTCCCTCTAAAAGCCAGACCATGCTAAGCTATTGTACAAATAAACGCTACTGCTCGCCTCAAAATATGTTCTCATAACTGTACTCCTCATTAATTTGCTCTTCTAGCTTTTGTAGTAGACCCGAGCCTTGTCGATGAGTTAGGTATATTAACACGCAGTCTTTATGAGTAGCGCTTTGTTCATGATTATTAACTTGAATGTTATTTTTCCAGTCACTGAACCCATTTTTATCAGCCAAACTTGTGGAGCCTTTAAACACAAAAAGTTTACAAACAAAACAGTACACAGATACTGTGGATGGTGAATACAATAACCATTCTCTCCTGTACTGCTCACCATTTGCTTTTGTGCCATAGAAGAGTTTTTGAGAACAATATCTTGTTATTTTTCCTACAGCATAAATACGGCAAGATTTATCAAGGGACCATTATGATGCTGACATGTCGATTTCTCGCGGCTACCGGGACAATATACACGTTTTTCTTGCGGACTTGTGGTGCCCCCCAAACGCTTGGTGCCCTAGGCACGTGCCTTGTTTGCCTAATGTTTAATCCAGGCCTGTATGGCTGGTTAATCATTTAATTACTAGCGGATCCAGAAGTTTGAAGTGAGAAGGGGGCGATTGTTTTTACAAACACTAACCCTAACTCCCATAATTCCTAACACTAACAATAAACGCGTATACATCATATGCATATAACAATATATATACATTATAATTATAATATAATTGCATTATAATATATAGGGGGCGCGATGGTCGAATGGTTAAGCGCTTGGCTTCCGAACCTGAGGTCCTGGGTTCGAATCCCTGTGAAGGCAGGGATTTTGAATTTCGGCATTTTAAGGGCACCCCTGAGTCCACCGAACTCTAATGTGTACCTGATTTTAGTTTGGGAAAGTAAAGGCGGATGGTCGTTGTGCTGGCCACATAACACCCTGCTCGTTAACCGTTGGCCAAAGAAACAGATGACCTTAACATCATCTGCCCCATAGATCGCAAGGTCTGAAGGGGACACTTTTTTCTTACTTATATATATTATAATAATTTTAATGATTAGGGGAGTACTAGTTAGAGCAAAAGATTACCTTGTTTATTCTAAATCAGAATAGCAGACGGCAGAGAAGTTCGTAGCGTGCAAACTACTCCTTCTATCTCCATTGTATACATGGTATTGTGAAGGGGTAGCCATGCCTAGGTTTTCGAAAGATGTTTTACTTGGGAATGTAGCAGGAGTCACTACTGACAAACAGGTTAGTAGGTGGAGAAGTAGCTATGGCAACAAGAAGAGAAACAAACTTAGAAATTGTATAATTTGTTTTAACTGCCATAATCATGGGCACAACGCTAGAGACTGAGTAGGTCAGAAAAGTAGATTGCGTGTTTGGATAGGAGGCGCAGGTCTATATCTGTGATGATAGAAGAGATGACTGTGGTAGCGGAAATCGTAAGTCCAGCTTAGGTAGAAGGTCACGTGAGGTCAATAATGGTGTAAGAACAGATGTAAACTCCAGTTGGAGAGAACAAATGCATGGGTCGAGCAGATAGCCAGTGAAACATATCGCTATATTAACGTTTTGAGAATGTAGGTTGGAAATAAATTTTATATCAATTGATCATTCTTTATTATATGGTTTGGCAAGTAGTCCTAATTAGACAGGTACTTTGTTGTCTTGGGGTAGTTTAGAATAGTATATTTATGTTATAATGTACGTAATTGGAGGGCGCGGTGGCTGGGCGGTAATGCGCTTGGCTTCCGTACTGGAGGTCCCGGGTTCGAATCCTGGTGAAGACTGAGATTTTTATTTCGGGATTTTCGGGCGCCCTTGAGTTCACCCAGCTCAAATGGGTACCCGACATTAGTTGGGGAAAAGTAAAGGCGGTTGGTCGTTGTGCTGGCCACATGACACACTCGATAACCGTAGGCCACAGAATGAGATGACCTTTACATCATCTACGCTATAGACCATAAGGTCTGAAAGGGGAACTTACTTTTTTACTATATCAGTATATGTATGTTATAATGTACGTAATTGGAAAAAGAGTTAAGCTCGAAATCTGGTACTATTGGATTGACGCAGTTTTGTTAGTAATTATTATTTCTGTTGTTAGTATTGTTATGGCATGATTAGAACATAGATTTATTTTGGGAATAATTATAGGATAAGTTTTACTTAGTGACGGAAATGACGAATAGTTAGATTAAAAAACAGAACGCTTTTGGTCGACGCTAAGAACAAGACGATTATTTTGATTGAGGCTACAGAAAGACAAAGACGGTTCACTTCTTGAGTATTAAACGTGGTTTATAGTTGAACCGATTGTCGACTTACTCTATTGCTTGTTTGTCATTTCGTTTGTAGTTGAGGATTACCTCCTGCTTATTTCGTTTGATACTTACCACGGCGAAAGAGACACAACAGTATGTATATTTGTGTACTAGTAATGGTATTGATAAGGTTAAAAACAAATTACACCATGGAAAGCGTCAGTTTTATAATTTTTACGTAAGTTAACAGTTAGTTTGCTTTGGGACAAGTAAGTGGAGAGAGAAAATTAAATACACTCGTTATGGCTCGAAATAACGTTAGGTGCCGAGTGAGAGAACGAGTTCTGATAAATATCTATTTATCATACTAGGTAATATGTATGTGCAAGGGCGCGATGGCTGAGCGGTAAAAGCGCTTGACTTCCGTACTGGAGGTCCCGGGTTTGAATCCTAGTGAAGACAGGGATTTTTATTTCGGTATTTTTTGAGTCCACCCAGCTCTAATATGTACCTGACATTAGTTGGGGAAAAGTAAAGGCAGTTGGTCGTTGTGCTGGCCACATGACACCCTCGTTAACCGTAGGCCACAGAATCAGATGACCTTTATATCATCTGCCCTATAGACCACAAGGTCTGAAAGGGAACTTTACTTTACTTTACTAATATGTCTGTCCTGACGTGTGAGGAAATGCAGTGTAACCTCTGGAACGTGATTTGACGTAGCATAACAAGGCGCTCCTATGGTGTCACATCTTAAACTATGTCTACGACTTACGGTCAGCTGAGCGACACCGCATTAGATAGTACCACCTAGGAACACCTGAGTGAAGTAGGGGTAAAGATAAACTTGAATTTAGGACACTGAAGAAGTTGAAACCGGTATCAAGACTCAAGTTGTGTTGTTTTGTTTTATGTTTAACATACATTTCGGCCCTTGCACAATGTACAACTAAGACGGTAAATAGAAAAATAGACTGCCATTTTTTTTTTGCGGGAGGAGGAGTTGTTATGACATAATATGGATTTAGTTATTTGTTTCGGGAATAAGTGGAAAATTTTACAATGACAAATGACGTGATAGCTCTGTAAAAACTAAGAACGCTCTAAGAGACACTAGAATCAAGACGCTTTCTTATTTACAGTAATAATATTAAGAATTATATTTGTAATGGGGTGGGTATTTTGGTTAGGTTACACCGGACAGCCCGGTA
>JADKLZ010001913.1:27667872-27686769 GCA_021533235.1 Biomphalaria straminea
TAGAGCCAAAGACTTATCCCAAATCAGAATAGCAGACGGTAAGTTAAGGAGTTCGTAGCGCGCAAAGTATTCCTTCAATCTCCATTGTAGACATGGTATTATGAAGGGGTAACCATGTCAAGATTATCGAAAGGTGTTTTACTTGGGAATTTAGCAGGAGAGTCGCTACTGACAAACAGTTTAGAAGGTGGAGAAGTAGCTATGGTAACAAGAAGCGAAACAAACTTAGAAATTGTATAATTTGTTTTAACTGCCATAATCATGGACACAACGCTTGAGACTGAGCAGGTCAGAAAAGTCGGAACAGAAGATTGCGTGTTTGGCTAGGAGGCGCAGGTCTATATCTGTGATGATAGAAGAGATGTCTGTGGTAGCGGTAATAGCAAGTCCAGCTTAGGTAGATGATCAAGTGAGGTCAATAATGGTGTAAGAACAGATGTAAACTCCAGTTGGAGAGAACATATGCATGGGTCGAGCAGATAGGCAGTGAAACATATCGCTATATGAACGTTTTGTGTATATAGGTTGGAAATAGATTTTATTTCGATTGATCATTCTTTATTATATGGTTTGGCTAGTAGTCCTAACTAGAAGGTATTTTAATGTCTTGGGGGTATTTTAGAATAGTATATCCTATACTCTTAAGCGAGCTATTCTTGTATATATATATATATATATATATATATTTATATATATATTTATTTATTTATTTATAAATTTTATTTCGAAAACGGCTCTAACGATTTTCTTTAAAATTTCAAGGTATGTGCGTATTAGTGAGAAAAAAATTCTGAACTCATTGGCCACATCGGGAAAACTCGAGTTCGACCGTTATTTCGATATGAAAATGTCTCAATTTAATTTTGGTAAGAATACTTTATGAATGGAATGGAAAATTTATGAATGAAAGTTTTTCATGACGAAAACGGGAAAAACGCTGCTTACGTCACTATGCTTACCTTACTACAATGCAAACACGAACGAGTTTTAAAGTATCAATGAACCTAATTAAACATTTGCGCACCATCTTATTGAAGATTGATTTATTATAGAACTATGGAAGGAAAGTAATGAAATTAAATGTACCGATGTATGATTAGTTATTGCGTTTTAAGTGCTTAATAAATTGTTTACACTTTAGCCTAATTGCGTAGAGTGGTGTGGATTTCTCATTAATCTTCGGATTTGATGTGAAGCCTTATTATAATTATAATAATTTTGCTGGTAAAATTATGACCATGTGTTCATGCTTCAGTGTCTAATGTCCCGTACCAAAACAAAGGAAATGGTGATTACACAGCTGCTCTACTGCTCCTTAATTTCTCACACTGAACAAGATATCTAAACTTGGGGTTACCGTTAGGGCGTGGTGACGAAAGGCCCAGGAGATATATGAATGGAGGGATGTGTAAGAGCAGGCCATATCTTTCCATGGGCTGTAGCACCAGTAGCAGTAGTATATTACCTTTCTTAGTTATTTAACCGAGCAAGGCTCGGCCACCTGATATTTTATGTTATAATGTACGTAATTGGAAAAAGAGTTTGAAATTGGGTATTGACTCAGTTTGGTTAGTAATTATTTTTTTCTGTAGTAAGTATTGTTATGACATGGTTAGAACATAAATTTATTTCGGGAATAATTAAGGGATAAGTTTTTCTTAGTGACGAAATGACGAATAGTTAGTTTAAAAAACACAACTTTTTTAGTCGACGCTAAGAACAAGACGATTATTTTGATTGAGGTTACAGAAAGACACAGACGGATCCCTTATTGATTATTAAACGTGGTTTATGGTTGAATCGAATGTCGACTTACTCTATTGCTTGTTTGTCATTTCGTTTATGGTTGAGGATTACCTCCTGCTTATTTTGTTTGATACTTACCATGGCGAAAGAGACACAACAGTATGTATAGTTGTATACTAGTAATGGTATTGATAAGGTTAAAAAAAAACAATTACACCACGGAAAGCGTCAGTTTCATAATTTCTATTATTGGTAGGCGATAAAGATCCTACATTAGTTACCAGTTAGTTCGCTATGGGACAAGTAAGTGGAGAGAGAAAATTAAATGCACTTGTTAATGCCCGACAAAACGTTAGATGCAGAATGAGAGAACGAGTACTTATAAATATCAATTTATTATGCTAGATAAAATGTCTGTACTGAAGGGTGGGAAAAGCGGTGTAACCTCTGGAACGTGATTTGACGACGTAAAGCTAAATGCACATATGGTGTCACATCATGAACTATGTCTACGACTTCCAGTCACCTGAGCGACACCGCATTAGACAGTACCACCTAGTAACCCATGAGGGAAGTATGGGTGAAGATAACCTTGAATTTGGGACACTGAAGAAGAAGCTGAAACAGGTATCAAGACTCAAGTTGTGTTGTCTTATGTTTCCCATACATTTTGGCCCTCGCACAATGTACAACTTAGACAGTACATACAAAATAGACTGCCATTTTTTTTAGCGGGAGAGAAGTTGTTATGACATAATATGGATTTAGTTATTTGTTTCGGGAATAAGTGGAAAATTTTACAATGACGAATGACGTGATAGCTCTGTAAAAACTAAGAACGCTCTAAGAGACACTAGAATCAAGACGCTTTCTTATTTACAGTAATAATATTAAGAATTATATAGGCGGCTATAAATAGAGGACATCATACGGTTCCTTAATTGAGTATTAAAAGTGTTTGTTGTTTCAACATTAGCGTCGACTCATTTTATCGATTATTGACCTTTCGTCCATGTTGCTGTTCCAGCATTGAGATTGGCATTACCTCTATTTGAGTTCACTGATAGTTCAAGTACTCATTACCGCGGAAGCGCACAACAATATTGTAATAACTTAAGAAAGGCAATGCAAACACAGTTTTTCAAAGCATTATGTATAGTGGCCTGGGTTTGTGTTCTTAACTAAATCTTTTGACAAATTGCCAATAAGAATGATCTTCGCTTACTTTCAACTTTTTAGAATGACAGGACATTTAACCCCTTCATCATAGGTAATAAGAATAAGACGTTTCAAAAATTCATATAGATATTTAAAATTATTTGACTGTGGGCACAACTTTTTACTGTAGATGACCACAGACTGTATGCGGCACTCGGTCCGTAAATTGCCCACCCCTGAGCTATACTGTAACCACTGCTCAACACACAGCTCATCAAAAAAATATGAATTTAACAACAAGAGTTCCGAATATTCTGGTAACTTCAATAATGAGTAGGCCTTAACTCTTTCTCTCCTGACTGACGATACCAACGTTGATTCCATCAGAATGTGGTAAATAATTACGGAGCGAAAGAGTTAATAGAACAACCAACATGACACGATTGGCAACACAGTAAGCTACTGCAAATATTACACTGTACATCACCGTACTGCCTTGATAAACTCTACTGACTCTTCCTGGACTCATACGCCATGAGATAGAAATATATCCTTAGTTCATTGTCTTAAAATTACTACTATATTTTGGTTTGATTTATAGAACTTCTATTTTTCTAGTTTTATTTACATCTGCTTTTTGAGCATGTTCTGTTTTGCAGGCAATGTGGTGGGACCCCAGGGAGGACATCCGATCAGCAAAATAATTGATTTTTCCAGGGGCCAGGCCAACTGGTGTGCTCCATGGCGTGGATTGAAATATCGTGTACAAGGTCAGGGTTCAAGGCTATGGCATCGGATGTAATGGTAGAAAGAGTCCACCAGCTTACTTTACACTGGGTAAAGGCAATACTATATACTTAAAACAAGCAAAATCTACAAAATACTTGAAAAAAAAAGATTATTTAATGGAAAAGTAATCCAACCTTTAATAATATCTTTCAATAAGGCACACGTTTTTTTCAATTCTTCAATATCCACTAAAATAATTGTTAAAATTTAATTAAATAATTGAGTATTTTGTTCTATTTACTCATGTTTTGTTAGTTAAAATAAATATTTGTTTAAAGTATCAACAGTGGCGTAGCTAGGGAGAGGGGATAATTTAAAATCCCCCCCGGCCCCTATTCGAGGGGCCGTCAAATTAGTGTTTTTGTTTTTTTAGATTAAATACTAAGTATTTCACAAAATGTCGGGGCCTCCAAAAAGGTCAGTCCCCCGGGCCCCTAAATGATGGAAATTTTCTAGCTACGCCCCTGAGTATCAGCATAATCGTAACATGCGTGGGAGAGAAAGGCGTTAACAATTATTAAATTTTATTATACCAAAGAAATACCAAAGTACTATGAATTCCTTATGATGATTTAGGCACAAGTATTTTTTTTAAATAACAAATATTAATACATTCCCGAGTTTAGTACATTTCATATGTGAATGTATATATTTTCAAATTCATTTTAAATTCCAACCATGACTCAAATTGTAAAGTGAATTTGGCTTTCTGAAACCAATAAGATTCCATTCAAATGGTAGCCATTTCAAACCTATCGGGTCTAAGTGGGCAGATGATGAAAAACAATTGTATTTCTTAGACTAAACTAAAAAATCATGCTGCCAGCTCAATGATCTACCGACCATTAAAGCTGTGTGGACTATGGGCGGTGCCATGTATTCCTGGGCCGTCCTCTCTTCCTCTTTCCTTGAGGGTTCCAGGTTAGGGCTTGCCTTGTTATGTTTGATGCGGGCCTGCGTAGGGTGTTACTTATCCATCCTCGATAACAAACCTTATTATTATTATTATTATGTTTGAAAAGGACGAGTATTCATTCTCTGACGCAGCCAGGGTCGAGTTTCGTTAAAGGGAGACAAAATTCATCGTATTCCCTTTATCAGTTTCCACTTAATAATTTTCTGGTGATGTGGGAGGTCTGCAGTAGTACCGCCCTCTGACGGGCAACGATAATGTTCCTAGGAATGCCCAGAGCCTTGATGGTATCTGTGAGGTCAGTTGTTATTATCCCCTCGGTTGATATGACAATGGGGTATATTATTATTTTAGATAACTTCCATAAACGCTTAATCTCCAAACCTAGGTTCCCATACTTTCGTTGTTTTTTCCAACTTAGTTTTTTATTATTATTATTATTTAAGCGCTATGCATATATCTTTTTAGTGGCAAACAGATATTCTATTTATTGTCTTGAATATATCTTACTATAAAATGTTTCATATTACTCTAAACTTCAACCGACCAGGGACAGACTTGGTGCCTAAACCGGCCCGAGCATTTCTATACGATCGGGCCACAACTTGTAAGTCATATGATGGACCTTTAATTATAGGTCTACCTGTACTAAAAGTCACATTTAAATGTCATAATGCATCTATAACTGTACACTATATCATGATAAGAAATAAAGGACTTGTGTTGCTTTTAAATCGCTAAGTGAGTAAGCCCTAAAAGGGCGAAGCTTATCTTACATCAGTTACTGATGCTTTAAAAAAAAAAAGAAACTTAACACTGCCCAGTTCTGCTACTGTAGAGAGAATGTTTAGTGGGCCTCCCAAGTACTCACTAACCGCAGATGCAGAATGGCTTATGAAATGCTTGACCAAAAGCTATTATTACACTGTGGATTCAAATCCCACAAAGACATTGCATGCAATGACATTTAAATCTTTTTTATGTGCATAGAATTATAAGGTTCATTGTCTTCATGAATTTTTGCACAAATAAGTGTTTATTATATTTTTCTTAAGACATTGGTTGTGCTTTATATTTTTCATGTTTGACTGTTTCATCCTTAAAAAAGGTCAAAACAGTAGACATTCTAAGACACACTTGTATCGTATGTTATATAATACTGACGTTACTTCAAAACGGAAATAACTACTTCCTACTAATTTCATGTGTCAAGCTAATCATGCATGTTAATCAATGACTAACACACTTAGGGCCTACATTGCTTTACTACTAGAACTGTCTACGGTTGTGGGCTATCTCATTGTAGTTTTCGAAAAATGTGTCACATTAAATTAACATTACACTACAAAATCGTTAAAACGATTTGTTTTATTATAAGGATTAGAGGATTTAAAAAACCGTTAAAAATACAATTTTTGCAACAGTGGCATCCATGCTGCCCTTTTGGTATTTCTGCCAGCCCATATGAGTACCGGCTCACCGGGCGTTTGCCCAAACGCCCCTGCAACCTACTACTCTAATTTTTAACCAATAATTTTAACGATTACTCTAGACTTCAACCTATTACTCTAATCTTCAACCGATTACTCTAAACTTCAGCCGATTACTCTAAACTTCAACCGATTACTCTAAACTTCAACCGATTACTCTAAACTTCAACCGATTACTCTAAACTTCAGCCGATTACTCTAGAATGCAACAGCTTACTGTAAACGTCAATCGATTATTCTAAACTTTATCCGGTTACTCAGTCAAAACACTGAAAAAAAGGCGAAAAAAGGGGAAATAAAAATATTTTATTTCGACCAATAATTTAACTTCATTGACATCTTTTTTCGATTTCACCATTTTTTTTCGCTTGCTCTCTGTAAGGCAGAAACATAAACTTGATTAACGTCATTGAAAAATAGTATTACAATATTTTTAGTTATTAAAGAGTTAATATCAACAAATTAGGTCAATTAATGAACTAATAGATATTGCTTTTAACGAAATCAGATATGATAAATGTAAAATAAATTTCTGAGGGTCGTGATTGATCTGATCACTGACCCACTTAGGGTTCACCTAAGATAGGTGTATGCCCTAGGTCAGTGATGCCCAAAATACGGCCTGCGGGCCAGAACCAACCCGAGACCTGGTTCCATCCTGCCTGCCAAAACGTCAGCACAAAAAATAGAAAATCCTTTCCGCTTTGAAAAGGTTGATCATGTATCTACCTTCGTTAGGGCTCGCGATTTCGATCGACCCAGTATATTTTTATAAGAAGACATAACGTAGGGTACACTAGAAATCCTACTATTTTTTTACAAGGCTTTTAGCAACTCATTTTGTCTGTCTTTCTGTCTGACTATCTGGTAAACAATTTTGAACACGTTTTTCCCATTTCCCATTTTTATATGAAGTTAAAACATTGCAAAATTATTTATTTAATCTGACAATACATGATAAAATTTAAAAAAAAATGAACGATAGGTTACTGATTATTGGTGATAAATTATTTATATAAATTAACACATTTTATCTCCCACTTTTCAACATTTAATATCCCACTTCCCATTCTTCGACGAATTAGAAAATTTGCGTAATTACTCATGTCGATTATAAAGAAAATGTTGCGATTTTGCTAGAACTGCTTTGCTCAACAGGTCTATTATCATGTTTTATATATGAAGGGCTTTGATTTAATGTCGAATTTCAAGATTTATCGCAATTTTAAATATAGCCTGAAATTAGGATTTTGTATAAATATTATACTTTATTATGCTATTAAGTTACTTCAAGAACTATGAACCAAGTTTCAACAAAATACTAATTAGTGAATGACACTATTCTACCATTTCTTAAGTCATTGTATATCTATTTATCGTTTTCACCATCCTTGCAATAGCACAAAGTAATTCAGCTTAAAACTTTCTTAACCAAAGCTTTTTCTCTTTAACCTAGTCCTAAGTTTGTTTTTTTTTTCTTTTTTTTTATTTTTATTTTTTTAAATTTCTTTTCAGGCAGATCAAACGAAACAGCAGAGTTAGCTAGTTTAGCCTCTTTATCCAGGACTGTACCGGTACCTAGTTAACTTGAATTTAAGTGAGTTTTACAATGCACTGCATTATCATGTTGCTGAGCACCGGAGTCCGGAGTTTAAATCCTAGAAAACAAAGTAAACTTATTGAGGTTTCGACAGCATAGAAGCATTACTTAATATTTGAATACCATCCCATATAAAAAAAATACACCTTGCCAGCCTATAAAGGGTACAGGTGTATAAAGATATGTATAAGGGTATCAGGATCAACTCAGGCGCCATTGTGCCCCAGATGATAATTCCTTTGTTTTGTTTGGTCTTACAAAAAGGTTGCAAATGTCACGTCATAATTTAAATTGTAAGAAATGAAAAATGATGTATTCCTAAGAAATACGATTTTTCTATTTTTTTAAATACATACGCATCAAAGGGAATTGTGATGCCCAGGTATGTAAAGAGATAGACAATATTAAATAGATGACCATTCACATTCAATTGAGAAGCAGAATTAGTGTCATTTTTTGAATTTTTTAGCATGACTTCTATTTTAGGACATTTTGAGACGGTCCTCCTTTATTTGTTTAAAGGCAAATCACAAGTGGCAGCAGCGTTGGTTAGTTGAACTTTCTGCTCCAGCACTGTACCAAGTTAATTTCAAAGAGTGAGTCCTACAATAGGACCTGTGAGGCGAGGTGGCTCGCGAGGTTAAGCGCTTTCAAACTGGGGTCCGGGTTCGAAACCTGATGAAAAATGTGATTTTGAATTTTGGGTTTTTCAGGCGTCTCTGAGTCCACCCAGCTCTACTGGGTACTTGACATTAGTTGGGGAAAACATAAATGCGGTTGGACATTTTGCTTGCCACATTACACCCTCGTTAATCGTGAGCCACAGCAGGAGATGACCACAGAGTCTTAAAAAGGGAACTTTACTTTTTATTTTTGTCTGTTTACATTGTTGAGGATTTGCTCTTTTATTTAAATCTGCTGACATGTAAATGTACAAATTGGTTTGTTTTTTGATGTCCATCTGTTGTTTTTTTTGTGTTACCATTTATAAACAATGTGATACTAAGAATAGTTGCTCCTCATCTAGTCTTGTAGTTTCAATCAGCACATTCATTTATTTGTCTTCCATTCTTCTTTTTTACTCCAGCCTCTTGAATCTGACATGCCTTTTAAACACACTCTTGACTTACACCCTTTTTCTGCTGTTTAGTCAACCATGTACAATAAAGGTCAACTTGTCATTTCATCCACAGGCATACACACTGAACTACTAGCCACTCAAAACACATACACTGGACTACTAGCCACGCTGAACACATACACTGCACTAGTAGCCACTCAAAGCATATTATCTTATGTAATATAATACGGACGTTGCTTCAAAAAATAGATGATGATTACGACCTACGCGTAAAGAATTTAGATATGCATATTTACTAATGACATATATTCTTCCAAGTCACTGGTTTTCTTGGCTAGATAATGCAACCCATTTCATGCTCTAATAGCGCTAGGAAAAAGGAGCATTGGTAATAATTTGTCCTATCATATGGAATGTTAGATGTGCCTCTTTCTTTCTGAGTATTTTATTAGATTTTGTTTTGTTTTTGTATTTGAAGATTATGGTTCAGTGTGTTATGTATAATTACAACTTCACTTTGGTTCTTTTATCATCAAGGCTTTGTAAATTTAGTGGTTTTACTAAAGGTGTTAGTCTAGTCAAGTGTGAATTGTAGTTTGTTATGAATCTCTTTTTTGTGTCTGTTGCAGTTTCTTAATGTTTTCTTGAGTTGAGGGTCCCAAATAGAAGATGCATATTCAAATATTGGCCTAACCAAGATTGAATAACATTTTACTTTAGAGTTCTTACTTCAATTATAAGAAAACTTAAAGAAACATTTCTTTTAATAACCCTAATTTTATTTTTATTTGGAAAATATGTTTGAGGATCTGTGTGTGATCTCTGTAATTTAACTTATAACATTATTAATTGTCATAAATTAGTTCCAACTTATAATGCATACTAAATATCTTTTTTTTTTAAAAAATTAGTACACCTTTTTTGTGTGTAAATATAGTAATTTGTATAAACAACTTACGTAACTGAACAATTGAAATAAAAAAAAAAATTGGCAAAAAATTCTACAACTGTTTGCATAATATGTTAAATATATGATAAATGGTCGTCTCCCCTTTAAAAGCCAAAGGAGTTCTTTTTAAAAAGGAAAACTCAGAATTTACGCTATTAAATTTTAGCTTTATCATCATAGGAATCCTTGGGCCTTTTGTCTTTTTTGTATGCATCTTCTTGAGTTGGTTACTTAGTCTTATTAGTAAATACTTTGTTTGAACAGAAATGAACGTGAAATAAAATGCAATTTATAACATTAATAAATGTCTTTAATTAGGTCTTATTTATAATGCATATAATTTTTTTTCTCTTTAAAAAATGCTTGCATAAGTGATCTTTAAATGCTGGGGTTTGAGCTTTTAAAAAAGAAAAAAGCACCCGTTGCATCAGAACTTTGAATTATCTTAAATATGGTGATGTCCGATTTTCATTTTTTCTTCTACTTTTTTTGAGATCTAAACTAGGACGGACGAACGGACAGACAGTCAGACAGACAGGCCAAACAAAACTAATATCGTCTTATCACCTAAAAAGGCTCTATCAGACGTATATAGGAAGAATGGTCTTTCTTAGAAATTGTATTTATTTTTTTTGTTTTTCATATTGTGGATTAATTAATGAATTTGTGAATTATCACACAATATCGATATGCAGAGGTCAAAGTTTAAGCATCCACATTGACCCATGAAGAGATATTGAAAATAATGAATAAAAAAAAAGAAAAAAAAATCGTCCCAGAGATTATTAAAGAAGAAGAAAGAGAGAGAGCTTTGAAAATACTGTAGAAAACGTTTAAACTCACATGCATTTGAAAGCTTCGCAGCAAGGTCTGGTTTCATCACAGGTTAGGTAAGGTATTCGGCATCTTTATGATAAAATGAGCAAATAAATTTTAGTAACTGTCCTGGACTAGATTAGGCTACTATATTTCACTACATGATACCCGTGCTACGCTACGATTTTAATAGCTCGCATTTTGTGTTTCCGCTAGAAACACTCTTAAAACCAAAGAGAAAAAAAAAGGTCCTGCGTTACAACACCTTATCACAATTTTGTAGTTTTCAAAGTCGTTGTCCTTATTCTTGCCTCTTTCATTCTACAGAGGGCCACCCCCCCCCCCCATTTTTATATTTAACAAGTATTCGTTTCATTAAAGGACGCTATTGTTCAGATAACAGTTAATGACCGGGTATTCGTCTACTTTCTATGAGATGACACATAGTCGCTTTGTTAAGGAAGGAGGCCTTACATACATACGAAGTATCTACAAAGTAAACACATAACCCCACAGTTTGGCCTTTGTATTATCTAATATTATCTAATAAAAATGATGTCATTTAATTTTCAAAGCGCTACGCTACTTTTGAAATAGTTGGCATAAATGAAATCTTTAAAGTCAGCGATAAAAAGGAACGCATTGCAACGCTAAAATAACTTTAAAACATATACTGGAAGAAGACGAAACACGCCTCGATCCGCACCAGTTTGCTTACAAACCGTCAAGAAGTACAGAAGATGCAAAATTATTTATGCAGAATTGTCTATACCATCATCTTGATATTAAGAGACACTACGTCAGAGTATTATTCGTAGATTTTTCATCTGCATTAAACACCATCCAACCACATCGCATGATATAAAAACTATCTGAATGTTAGCAAAAACATACAAGCTTGGATTCTAAACTTTCTCATCGAACGCCCACAATATGTAAAAGCAAACGGCATGTGTCAGGCACGTGAGAACTTAACACTGGAGCGCCGCAGGGGTGCGTTCTGTCACCTGAGATCTATGCTACGTTTTATAAATCGTGTTTTATAGCTCATAGGCGCCCAAATACTCACCTCCCCCATATTCTGTCTTTAAAAACAGTTCCATCGAACTTAATATCTCAACAACACGTACAGGCCATGAGTTTGACTGGTTGTTATGGCTATTTCAGACGCCTGCCAATATAGGTAGTGGAGTGCTTCTATTTATTATAACTTACATCTATATCATCTTGGTAAATCGTTTGGGACGATTAGGAATGTATTATTTGTCTTAGGTAATAAGGGACGTTTTAACTAAGTGACAATTATGTGACTAGTAAAACAAAACTAATGTTTTAAGGAAAGAACGAAATAGAAATCGGCGTAAACAGGAATACTTTCAGGACAACGTAGAAATAAGTCACATGTTTTAAAACGTTAGCTGACATTGAGCGGTTCCCTTCATCGGTATTAAACTTGTTCGATATTCAGTATCTGCGTCGATTGAGACGATATATAAAGAGGATGCAGAAGATACCATCAAAGATGATTTCTATAACGAACTTCAAACCACACTTGTTGAAACACCCACTCATGACCTAATTCTACTGATGGGAGACTTTTTTAACGCCAGATTCAATCCCAACCGAACTGGGTTTGAATACGTAATGGGACCATATGGTTCTGCAGAAGACATTAGTGTTAATTTAATGGTGAGCGCTTGATTACTCTCTGCAAATCCAACAGCATTTTAATTGGAAACACATATTTTAAGCACAAACAAATGCACAAAAAAACAAAAAAACTTGGCAATCACCACACCAAATTGAGAGACCTTCAATGAGATAGATTACATTTGCATCTCCAAACGGTGGAGGTCATCTCTATTAGACGTGCGGACCCGCAGAGGAGCGGAAATTAGCTCAGACCACTACCTTGTCAGTGGCAAATGTAAGCTCCGACTGAAACCCCAAACACGAACCCGCCCATTTAATGTATACAAGCTTAAAGACTGCAACATTGCAGCACAGTTCCAATAGAAACTAAAAGAACCGCTTCAAAACTCTTTCAGATATACTGACATTCGAATTAGAGTGTGCCAATTTCAGATATACCACTATTGAGTGCGCGGAAGACGTTATAACATATTGTAATAACTTCTAAAGTAGGCAACTCAACGAAATGCAGTATATAACAATTAATTAGGCGTTTATTTACACTACAAAACTAACAGTCATGGACTCCAGCTATCAAGTCCCAGAATATCCTACTTGCCACTACACTACCACTGCAGACCACCGACACATTCCCAGTGCCTCCCCTGGTCCTCCACACAGTTCATAGCACAAAGGACGTTCTCGAGTCAAGACAATAACACTGCAGCCAGATCTATCCCAATTGTCTTTCCTGTCTCTGTTCACTAGTGCGCTCGTGCGCACCACAAGTTCTGGTGCAAGGCAAGGTTACAACAATATACATGTGAGACATGGAAGTCATCTGTCAAAATTGAGAAGAGACTAAATGTGGCTCAACAAAAATGGCTGAGACGGATTTTGAGGAAAGCGCAGAGACGTCCTCGTATAACTTGGCATCATACCTTGAGTAAAGACCTCAGAACAGTGGACACCATGTGGGAGGAGACTTCAGACATTGCCGATGACAGATCTTTATGGGTATAGCCTGCCACCTAATGCACCGAGCGGCGCGAGAGGACCTAAGTCTATATATGACTTTTAAAGGAATTTAAAAAAATGGACAGGTATTGATATCAATTCCATGAGATGATCCAAAAATCGATTAGCGACATACATAGAAAGACTTCATGGGTTAAAGTTTATCGTTTAAAATAAGGAACCAAATACAATCTATTTGTGGGACTGCCACTACTAGCATTGTCACAATCATGACCATAACAATTACATTCTACCCTCATTAAGATAGATATATAAAATAATAAATATCGATTTACACAGTATTGTCAAAACTATCAATTATAAACTTTGTAAAATTGTTTTAGATGCCAAACAGGAAAGAAAAGCTATAACACCATACTAACCTTTTAAAAACTCTTCCTGCGTAATAAAAATAAAAGTTAAAATGTTAAATTTACTTTATTTGTCACTATATATAACCAGGGCCGGTCTTAGGCCACTGCAGCCTATGCGGTCGCAGTGGGCCCCGCGCTTTCATAGGCCCCGCGCTAATTCAAGGTGTAATTATTAAATCGCAAAATATATACGAAATATTCCTGGAAATCTCCTGAATTTATTAAAATCTTCTGAAAAATCTTAAAAATCTGCAGTAAAATAGGCAAAATTGTCATTTGTGGGTGTCATTCATTGCGGAAAACGCCAATCCTACGAGCGATAAAACAAGGCATTGTCAGCATTCATGTAATAAAATGAAATAATCGAACAAATTTTTAGCTCAATCGAAAGTTCCCATACTTCATTTACTTTTATAGTCACTGGCATATAAATATGCCATTGGTTAAAAGGTTTGTAAAGTAGAGATCGCAATTTTTAACTTAGTAAAGAATGAATAAATTTCAAAGTCGATTTTATTTTTTTTCTTATACAAAATTTTAATTTTCACTTCCTTTTTCTCACAAAAACTAGGCCCCGCGCAATCAGTTTCGCATAGGGCCCCGCAATTGCTAGGACCGGCCCTGTATATAACAGTATTGTTCTTTATTAGTAATATAAGGGAATGAACTAATAAAAGTTATTTAAGTATAACATTAAATGTAATGCGTAGGCTAAGACAATTAAATGAGAACTTAATTTTGTCTAAAAATGACTTTGTTGAGATGCTACTAAATATCAAGCTAAGAGTTACGCGCACTGGACAAGATGGCTGCATTGCATATCCAGTTATCAAAGATGAGTTAATTTTTTAAATATTTTTCTTTTATTAAATTTTAACCAAATTCTTTCCAAAAAAAAAACTAGTAAATTAAAATTATATATATAACTTAAATCAACTTTTTTTCCACTTATTTAAATTAAATTAACAACTTTTATTTTAGGGCTACTTTGTCTCACCACTGATTACTAATACCAACATTTAGTATTGTTACTAATAATAGCTACTATAGTAGGGGTTGAATAATGTAGTTACCTCTATACATACCTATATTGAATTGTAAAGACATAGATCTAGATTTAGGTCTGCATAATAGCATAAAATATAGTTTTCAAAATAAATCCATAAAATATACTTCTAATTTAGACATAGCAATAGTTACTTAGATAGTCAGATAGGTAGATGAATAGTTTTATTTTAGCTCTAAAATTATAAAAGACTTACAATATATTTCATTACCGAACTAGATCTAGATCTAACTAGACTTATATACGAAGGCTAGATCTGGCTAATAAATTTTTATCATTAAACCATAGTAAACAAGCATTCCTTTTAGCTTTCTGCATTACATTAAACTAAATTTAGACATCTTCGAAAACTAGAACCGAACAACAGTAATCACTAAATTGCTCTGGCTATTTATCCTCATGTTTACTAAATGCACAAAAACTAAACACATATCTACCTCAGTCAACTCTAAACTTAAAAAAAAAGGAAACAGTCATTATGACCCACCGATGCAACTTCAAAAGTAATCATACATACATAGCTATGCAGACAACGTCTAAGTCTCATGAGCAAATAAATATGTGAACATGACCAGGGAGCGCATTAGTCTGATTTTGAAACCTAGGGCTAAGCCTTTTTCATTTCATTTAATGTTAAGTTTTGAAAGGGCTGCTTTGGATTGTACTGTTCGGCCATTGGTTCAGGTTTTGTTCCCTCATCTGAGACAATAGCTGCAAGGTATTAGAAGCTGCTATAACTAGTCAACTTATCACCTCTAATAATGATGTCCCTTTTAAAGCCCTGTAGTCTATTGGTCAAAATTTGTTGTTGTTGTTATTTTCAGCATTTATTTGTATGCCATATGTTGATGCTGACTTGTCAATGCGCATCACCAAGTCAGGTATTTCTTCTTCTGTCACCAATTTCATCGGTAAACCCCATATAGCAATTCTTCTTCCTAATGCTAACCCAATGTTCACAGAACCTTCATAGAGACCGAGAGCATCTTCCATTATCCTTTAAGGATAGAGTAGGAGCAAGTACACAGCCTTGCTTCACGGCATTTTCTATTTGGAACTTATCAGACAAGTCAGCATTGTGTCGGATATGACCTATATATGTTAACGTTTGTTCAACTTACCCTGTATTGGTTGTATCATACAGATGACAAGGATACAAAGTGTGAAAGTCAATGCTAAAGTTCTCATTTCAGTTTTGTTCTTTTGATTTTAAACTGTGGAAAAGATAGATGTTTTGTTATGAGTTATTTTTTGTTTAAATATAAGATTATTTCATACTACAATATCTATATCTAATTTCCAATTGAATTTGTGAATAGTGTATTAAAAGTAATATTGATTCATTTGTTCAGAACACAAGTTTAATTAAGTTATTTAAAGTTCATGTATTTAAAATGTATTTAAAATAAAACGCGCCCTAGATATAACTCTACTAGCTACCATATTAAATGTAACAATAACGGATCATCAACAGTTGGTGCCTGAATGGATGGACAGATGGAAACGAGACCAAGCGTTATATAGTGACACAACAATGATTTGCGTCGTAGCAGTCTCGTTGCCTTGTCTTAGAAAAGGAAAATGGCGGGGTCGTGGAATAAACTGCCTCTTGCCGCAAGTCTAACCCATCCGCCAGACAAAACAGTGTACACTGTTCTCATTCAGGCCGGTGAGAGGGAGCTCTTGTTCACTTTGGCTGGCCTAGAGTTCCAAGAGCCGAAGGCTCAACTCTACCTGACAGTTTCAGAAGAAGAAGAAGTGAACACTGACTTGTAATGTTGCAAGGTGTCGACAGTGGAGACCAACTTTTCTATGCGACAAGGCAAGGAGACTGCTACGACGCAAATCATTGTTGTGTCATTCTCGTTTCTATCTGTCCATCCATTCAGGCACCAATTGTTGATGATCAGTCGTTGTTCTATTTCATATGGTAGCTAGTAGAACATTGCAGTTGTATTGAACAACTAAAACAAAATAAAACTCCCCCCTAAAACAACACACCTTTTTTGTTAGGTACTCGTCTTTTGTCAGCCCTTTCTCAATAAAACACTCACTATTTATAACCTCAACTATGACAGGCTTTCTTTTGATTTACATCAGAATAGATTTAGCCTATTGTCATATACATCAAAATTATCTGCTTAGTTTTATCCGAAATCCTGACATAAATCCTGACATCAGCTTTATAAGTAGAAGTTGAACCTCATTCATCACACATTATGCACATATTTATAGCGTCTGTGGGAAACAGTTGGAGCAGTGGCGTAAAATCCGGCGCGAAGGGGTTAAATTAACCCGTGCCCACAAAAATTTAGGGGCACACATCCGATGGTGAAACAACCATGGGTCCACGGCCCCTCTATGCAACATAAGCTCTGGCTTAGGGCCTCCATGAAATACTCAGTAATTACATACACTATTTGGACTACAATGGGGCCCCATATCTCAAATAGCTTTAGGCTTTTTCAACTGTATGGGCCTAAATACGACACTACATGGCGCGTAGGAGTTTCATATGGCCTGGTCTCATGACTAATGACCA
Source organism: Biomphalaria straminea (assembly GCA_021533235.1). NCBI lineage: Eukaryota > Metazoa > Mollusca > Gastropoda > Planorbidae > Biomphalaria > Biomphalaria straminea. Next base: position 27,685,046 of record JADKLZ010001913.1, read on the forward strand.
ATTGCGACCTCCCCTACACTGCAATTTTGTAAACAAAAATTGTTTAAATATCCTGAACTTCATTTCAAACTTTATATTAACTTCAAAACTTTAACCCGTTTTTTTCAGTTGGAGTCATTGTAAGGAACTGCTTTCATTGGGTTTATTATAATGTAGTGATGGTGCGTTAGTGGTGACGTTTGGGTCCCATACTTTCTTCTTTCTTTTTTTTTATCTATGTTAATTAAGCCTTGGATAGTAGTAGCGCCTATCTATTTTTTCTTTATTTTTTAAAAGTAAGAATTTTTTATTTACATCATCAGAACTCTAGATTTAGACTTAAAATAGGTATTGGGTCAGGATTTTGTGATTTTACCATCACAAAAGAGATATAAGCCACCGATAGCAAAGACAAACAGACACAAAAACTCTTTTGTTCCTCTGGCAATCAAATCATTAAACAGTAACAATCTCATGTAAACTTTTGACATGTAAATTGTGTGTGAGTCTGGTGTGAATGAACATTCTGTTTATCTTTATAGTTAAAATGTTTTGTTTGGTATAATGCACAAATTGTAAGACAAATTTCCTTATGGACGATAAAGATTATTATTATTATTATTATTAAAAAGAAACACCATATTCTGTTTGTTACATTGGAAAATATTTTACTTATTGTGACTGTATTGGGGAGGAGGTTAATAGGCCTAACACACATTTTAGCGATAATTACATTTATCGTGGGATAGTGTCTTTCACTTGAATTGCTGCTTTAGTATGTGCACTGAAAAGTCGTAAAGATGGTCATGGATTTATACCCACATACAGCACCAACGTTGATTTCCAACCGAATCGTCAAAAAAAAAAAGATAGGCCTAATTACTTAACTCCACCAACTTGCTTGCTTGCTTGCTTGCTTGCAGACAACATGAATGACTGAGAACGGAGGGTGACCTAAACTAAGAGCACATCGAAAAAGTTGACAATTACAGACTGAAAGTATTTCATCGCATAGTAAATGATAGTTGTAACTTTAAAATGCAAGAACCTTTCATTTAGTGGTCATTGCAAAGTGTATACTTTAGGTAACACAAGTAACAACAACAAATACTTAGCAGTACATAAATTCAAAACGTGATAATACACTTCGGCAATGCAATTTTAGCAAAACACCTAATGGAGATCCTAATCTGTGCCATTTTTCTCTATCATAGTCTACAGCACTCAAAGATATTTAAATATGTATTAACTTTGCATTATTTCTTAAAAATTGTTTTGTGAATTCCAATGAAGAACTACTCAAAGAAATTGCAGAAAATCATTTATAGTATTTCATATTTGTGAGAACCAGAAATCTGTAGGATTGACTGAACAAATACTCTTAAGTAATGAAATATCACCATCTTTCTTTAAATTATGATGCCAAGGCAAGGATGGTTTTTCATTATGAGGGAACAGTACAATAGCCTCAGTGGCGTAGATAGGGATTTGGGGGCTCGAGATTCTTGACCTTTTTAGGGACCCCTGCATTCTGACATTCGACATCCTGACAGTATATAAAGGCGTAATATTTAATGGAAAACAAATTTCGGATACTCATTTCGGGGCCTTCATTTATTGTTTCAACAAAAGCAGCATTAGATTTACTTAGCTTAACAGTACTTAAACATGGTCTTCAATGATTATGTCAGCTGTGTTATTCAGCTTGCATTGAAATGTCTTTTAGTAAATGTACTGATACATAC
>JADKLZ010001913.1:27691769-27707295 GCA_021533235.1 Biomphalaria straminea
TCTTCAACTCTTCATTAGAAATTTTAGGAAAGGGTCACAGTCAATGTCCGTCAAGGAACCTAATAATTTCTTACTTTAGATTTCATATTGATCTAATGATTGGCCAGTAAATACAACTGTGTTAACATACATCAGAATGTTTTATTTCCAAATCTTCACATACTTTTCGGAACTAAAATTTTGCAATTTATTAAAGACCTAGTGTACTTCGAACAATAACATGGAGTACAAGCTTCCCTGTTCCTTATTTGTGATTTTAAGCAGTGGTTCCTGTAGCCCTTTAACAACTATGGACCTTGGCAGCTGCATAATTTGACTACGCCTAGGATTATCGTTATTCCTTCGATATATTACTGTTAATTTAATGTAGCCTTGTATAAAATTTCCAGTTACTAGTTTATGGTTGGGATATTTTCTTTATTTTATTGAAAAGGTTGTTTTTCTCAGTCAAAGCTCCACCAGTTGTTACCCTTGTACTAGCCCACCCAACTCTTTCAACACAATTCTACAAAGCATTGAATAAATACTGGACAGGGCTTATGTCTTTTACTGAATTTATATAGTATTGCTATTAAATATAATATTTGTTTTATTTTTCTTAATAAAACTCTTTAGAAGTACATTTAGAGACATTAGCCTCTTCATTACAAGTGATAAAAATCAAAAGTTTCAATAATTTCTATAGATATTTATAATGAGTTATTTAGGCTTTCGCGGGCCGCATTAAACACTTCGTAGGTTGCCCACCCCTGCTTTAAGGTATTCTTTTGGACCATAAGAAGACATGTAATTGACAAAATGAGCAACTTCTGCGTGTCTTTGATTTTTGTTTTCAAGATTTTTTTGGTTGTTTTCGAAATCGCAAAACAGTTTTTCAGATGTACTTAGAAAACAGTCTTTGACATACTCACCATCTATAAATGGTTTGCCATTTTGTATAATTTCTAGTGGTACCACAAAGCTTGCCCGATTAGCATTACTTGTAGATTGCATATTAAATTGAGACGATAATCGCTTCTAACTCATTTACTTGAAACAAAAAAAAATTCGTCACAGCCAAAGCACGTAGTCTTGCGTCGAAACGAATTGAAATCTACATAGAAACATTCGACGATGGCGTCCATTTGAGAGCTTCTAGCGGACTGGTAACATATTCGGGTAGGGGTGTGGTGAAAAGAGAGTACAGGTAGCTGAGAGATAGAATTTGTGAGTGACCCTCTTTAAACTATTCAGAACTACTTAAAAAAATATTTCGATAAAATTAATAATATTTGCGTGTAGAACTAAAGAGCCGCAGCTTTACACCAAAAGAGCCGCATGCGGCTCGCGACCCGCGGGTTGCCGACCCCTGGTCTAGTCCCCCTAAAACAACGAGAATATCAATTAGCACATTCAAATTTTCAGTCTTCCATTCCTCATTATCACTCCAGTCTCAGTTATTAATCTGACCCACCCTTTACACACACTTCTGACGTACACAGTTCTAGGCTGTTCACTCGACCATGTACAATAAAAGTGAACTGGTCATTTCATACACAGGCACAAACATTACACTACTAGCCACTCAAAATACAAGGTCTGAATGTGACGTTTCTATTTGAGTGTTAAATCCGGAAGGATTTCTAAATTAAGTGATTTTAATTACTCTAGTGAAATATGAATTGTAGTTTAGTATGAATCTCATTGCTCTTTTTTGTGAATGCTCCATTTTTAGCAGCCCCCGTAAGGGGAAAAAGCCGCTATTAGGTTTGTGCAAAATGTCCGTCTGTCCGTCTGTCACACTCAGGGCGCCAAAACTAGAAGAGATACGAAAAATAAGGGGAAAAAACCGCTATTAGGTTTGTGCAAAATGTCCGTCTGTCCGTCTGTCACACTCAGGGCGCCAAAACTAGAAGAGATACGAAAAATAATTTTTCACCATTAAATGCGGCTTGAGAAGTTGAGGTGCATCGGCTACTTTTAGTTTTCGAAAAGCAAACCGTTTAATTTATAAAAAAATATTATGGAAGCGATTTTTAGCGGCCCCCTTAAGGGGAAAAGCCGCTATTAGGTTTGTACAAAATGTCCGTCTGTCCGTCTGTCACACTCAGGGCGCCGAAACGAAAAATATTTTTTCACCATTAAATGCGACTTGAAAAGTTTAGTTGCAACGGCTACTTTTAGTTTTCTAAAAGCAAACCGTTTAATTTATAAAATAAATTATGCAAGCGATTTTTTAATAGCAAAACACCAATTCTAAAACAATTACGTAAATGTAAGGGAGGAAATGTTAATATAAGAAATGCTATAGTCTAGCACGCACATTTTTTAAAATGAACTTTTAGCTGCGGCTTTCGTGTACTAGCGTAAAGCCCGGAAATGACATGATTCTAAACTAATTTCTTATTTTTTTTTAAAAAATCAGATTTTTAAAAATACAATTCTTTAATGCCCCCATTAGAATAAAACTAGCATATTTGTGTGCGTTTTGTCTGTTAATTGGTCTGTCCGTCACGGTTAGAATAAAACACTAAAGGCTTTTGAAAATTTGATTTAACCTTTACTGTTCTTTCAGAAATATTGCGATAGTTTAAGGATGGGAGCATACAGGAATTGAGCCAGAGACTTAGAAGGAACATCCGAAACATCTTGCGAATAGGCGGATCTGACAGGGACCCGACTCCGACGGGGGCCGCCTCTGAGTTTGTGTATTACACAAACTCTCTTTGTAATCTTGTTTAATAATAAAACACCAATTGTGAAGCAATTACGTAAGTCTAAGGGAGGAAATGTTACTATAAAAAATGCTCTTTGCATGTAGATATCACGCACATTCTTTAAAATGAATTTCTGTCTGTCTGTCCGTCTGTCCATCTGTCACACTCAGAGCGCCAAAACTAGAAGAGACACGAAAAATATTTTTTCACCATTAAATGCGGCTTGAAAAGTTTAGGTGCAACGGCTACTTTTAGTTTTCTAAAAGCAAACCGTTTAATTTATAAAATAAATTATGTAAGCGATTTTTTAATAACAAAACACCAATTCTAAAACGATTACGTAAATGTAAGGGAGGAAATGTTAATATAAGAAATGCACTCCAAATACGGATATCACGCACATTTTTTAAAATGAACTTTTTGCAGCGACTTTCGTGTACTAGCGTAAAGCCGGCAATGACATGATTCGAAACTAATTTTTTAATTTAAAAAAAAAATCAGATTTTTAAAAACAAAATTGTTTAGTGCCCCCATTAGAATGAAAGAAACATATTTTTGTGCGTTTTGTCAGTTTTTTGGTCTGTCCCTCACTGTTAGAAAAAAAAACAACACTAAAGGCTTTTGAAAATATAATTTAACCTTTACTGTTCTTTCAGATATATAGCGATAGTTTAAGGATGGGAGCTTACAGGAATTGAGCCAGGGACCAACGATAAATCCAACTAAAGTCTAGTGCGCAAACATCAAGATAAGACAGGTTTATACCCTTCTCGCCATCCTCCGTCGTCCAGCGAGAAGTTAATTATTTTCAACTTAGAAGGAACATCCGAAACATCTTGCGAATAGGCGGATCTGACAGGGATCCGACTCCGACGGGGGTCGCCTCTGAGTTTGTGTATCACACAAACTCTCTTTGTAATCTTGTTTTAATTGTTTACTTGAGTTTACGGGTCCCAAACTGAGGAAGCATATTCTATTATTTGCCTAACTAAAAATAAATAACATTTTAGCTTACGCTTCTTTTTTATTTATAGAAATTTTTCTTAATATCCGTAATGTTTTGTTTGATTTTTGATAGTTTCATCAATATCGGGATTGCATGTCAGTTTTACATTTATTATAACACCTAGGTATTTTGCGTTTTTAGTCTGTGTTACTAGTTTACCATGAATAAGATACTAGAAATTAACTAGTTTTATTTTTTACACTTAATAACTGACATTCTTTGAATTGGAAGACATGCTCCAATTTGATCCCCATTTCTGTCCTTTATCTAATTCTTTTTGTAATTTTTTTTATCGTGTATTGTTTTTATTTTTTATATATTATGCGATCGTCTGCAAATATTTGACTTTTGTCTCTGAACTAATGCAATTCGGTACATCATTTATATACATTTAAAAAGTATTGGACTGAAGACTGTTGCTTAAAGTACGCCTGAGTTTAATGTTAGTGGTGTTTATTTTGAGCCATTTATTATTACAGTTTGTTCTCTCACTATCAAAAAATCTTTAATTCACATGCAATAGACCATAAGTGCCAAAGTATTTTAATTTTGTAAGTAAACTATGATGGTAAACTTTGTCAAAAGCCTTGGAAAAATCTGGTAAGATAGCATCTCTTTGGTTACCATTATCTAAACCTTTTGAAAAATAATCGATTAGTCCTATTAGTTGTGTTTCACAAAAAACAACAACATTTGGGCAGCTGTTTGAGACAAACATCCTTACAAAATCTAGAAAAATTCTAGAAATAAAAAAAAATCACCTTTTGGGTCAGGATTTTGTTAACTCTTTCTCTCCTAACTGACGATACCAACGTTGATTCCACCATAATGTGGTAAATAATTACGGAGAGAAAGAGTTAATTTACCATCACAAAAGAGATACAAGACACCGATAGCAAAGGCAAACAGACTTAAAAACTCTTTTGTTCCTCTGGCAATCAAATCATTAAATAGAATCAATCTAATGTAAACTTTTCACATGTAAATTATCTCTATTTCCTAAAGCCATTTCGGTATGTAGTAATGGACATTATGTTTGTCTAAGTTGTTTGTGATGCATCTAGATCTACATATTTTTTGTTCTAGGATTTTACAAGTGATGCTAGTAAGTGATACTGATCTGTAGTTTCCTGGGTCTGATTTTTCTCCTTTTTTAAATGGGGGAGGGGTGACATTAGCTTCTTTCCAGTCCCTTGGTACTCTGCTTTGGAAGAGATGACTAAAATAGAACTTTGAACACTGGTTCAGGCTAATTGCTTAGTTCTTTGAGTAATCTAGCTGGAATACCATCAGCTTCAGATGATTTAACGTGTTTAATTTTTGCTAATAGTTTTTTTTTTGGAATGCCTTTTCTTGTACTTATCTACTTGATTTAAATTAAGTAATATGTCTCTCTCCTGGGGCTTAGTTTGCTGACGCTAAGTATTTACTTAGTGCGCTATCTTTAGTTTTATTATCCTTATGTGTTAAGTTATCTTCTTTTTTTTTAATGACGCTATGTCTGTTGTTTTCTTTTCTTAGACTTAATGTATGTTCATAGGTTTTTGTTTTCTTTAGATATTACATTGTTTTTGCATTCACTCTTCACCTGTCTGATTACTTTCTGAGCTATGTGGTTACTTTTAATATACTTTTTAAAACTCTTTTTCTCCTGATCGACGATACCATCGTTGATTTTAACCTCATTAAGTTAAATTAATATTTATTTTTTTTTAAACTTTACTTTGAATTATATAAAAAGAGCATGCATTTCCCTTTAATTCTATACCAAATACAAGATTTTCTGATTACAAACAACGAAGCTATTGATGCCCAATCGTAGCAGGGGTAGTGAAATAGTAATGACCAAAATAAAGAATTCTTTCAAAACGTTCAAAAATAATTACGGAGAGAAAGAATTAAAAAGATTACACTTACCATATAAACTCTGTATTACATGTAAAAAGATAAAGATATCATTGTGAACTATTTTGAAGTAACAAAAATCAAATTTTAAGCAGGATTTACATAGATAGCCCCCCACCCCCCCAAAAAAGGGTTTCCATAATTTGTTTCTCGAGTCGATTTGGAACGGGGAAAGCAAAACAATGTTTTTAAAAGATGTATAGAAAAGAGATATAGAGGAAGAATGGTCTTTCTTAGAAAATAGAAATTGTGTTTTTTTTTTATGTTTTTTTATGTTGTGGATTTATTTATGAATTTGTGAATTAGTGCAAATTATAAATATACAGAGGTCAAAGTTAAAGCATCCACATTGACCCATGAAGAGATTTTGACCAAAAAAAAATGAAAAAATAAAAAAGAAAGAAAGAAAATTGTCTTATAAAATAGTCAGAAAAAAGGCAAGTGAGAGCAATGAAAACACTTTAGAAAACGTTTGAACTCACTTGCAGATCAAAGATTGGCAGCAAAGTTCGACTCTACAGTTTTCATTAATTGATCGGCAACTTAAGGATAAAATTGGCAAATACGTATTAGTAACTGTGCTGTACTAGATGTGGCTACTATATTTTACTACATGATACCCGTGCTACACTACGATTTTAATAGCTCGCATAGATGTGTTTCTGCATTACAACACCCCCATTCCCTTCCACTAGCGGATCCAGAATTTTGGAGTGGGGGGGCGATTTTCTTCCAAACCCTAACCCTAACGCCCAGTAAACCCTAACCCTATGCATAAACGTGTGTACAGCATATATATATATATATACACGAGAATAAAAATGCAGTGTTTTTTAACCTTCGTGAAAAAAAAAACAAAAAAAAACCCGGTCATGTTGAGGCCAGCTGGAGTCTGAGGGAGGGCTGTAAGCTTAGCCAGTGGGATTCGGGGCGAAGCCCCGACGCTAGAAGCGTTTTCTTGCATTTTTAACTGCAGAAACGCATTCTCCTGACATTTACAGCTCATTATTCATCAATATATTTCGGGGCGAAGCCCCGACGCCAAAAGCGTTATTTTGCATACTTCTGTGGTAACGCTTTCTCCTGAATCTACAACTCATTATTAATCATTGGGGTTCGGGGCGAAGCCCCGACTCCAAAAGCGTTTTCTTGCATTCGTCACTGCTGTAACTTATTCTCCTGACATCTACAACTCATTATTTATCAATGGTGTTCGGGACGAAGCCCCGACGCCAAAAGCGTTTTCTTGCATTCGTCACTTCAGAAACGCATTATCCTGACATCTACAGCTCATTATTCATCAGTTAGATTTCGGGGCGAAGCCTCGACGCCAAAAAACGTTTTCTGGCATTCTCCACCAAAGAAACGCATTCTCCTGACCTAAAGTTCACCATTAATCCTATTAGAAAAGGACATTTTGAAAAATGTTGAAAAATATTCTAATAATATCCATCCATACAAATATCCCCGACCCCACCATACTGGATAACATACTAGAGGGGAGGGCGAAATATAAATAATTAGTATATATTATTAACACAAGTAATAACTTCGTATACCAATTGTGTGAATTCTAAACTAAAATTCGTCCACCGGAGTCCACCCCCCACCCGAAAGTGGACCGCCCCCCCACTCAAAAGCTTATTGGGGGGCGGATTTGATGCCACCGCCCACTCCCGATCTCACCATATCGGCCAACATACTAGAGGGGGAGGGCGAAATATAAATAATTATTATATATTATATATTTTTAACACAAGTAATAAGTTCGTATACCAATTGGTGAATTCTAAACTAAAATTCGTCCGCCCCCCACCCGAAATTGGATAGCCCCCCACTCGAAAGCTTATGGGGGGGCGAAATTGATGCCACCGCCCTCTCCCTATCCCACCATATCGGCCAAATACTAGAGGTAAGGGCGAAATCATCTAAAAATATGTAGAAACATAAAATAATTAGTATATATTATTAACATAAGTGATAAATTTATATACCTATTGTGTGAATTCGGGTTCGAATCCTGGTGTAGACTGGGATTTTTAATTCGGGATTTTCGGGCGCCCTTGAGTCCACCCAGCTCTGATGGGTACCTGACATTAGTTGGGGAAAAGTAAAGGCGGTTGGTCGTTGTGCTGGCCACATGACACTCTCGTTAACCGTGGGCCACAGAATCAGATGACTTTACATCATCTGCCCTATAGACCACAAGGTCTGAAAGGGGAACTTTACTTTTTTTTTACTTATTGTGTGAATTCTATACTAAAATTCGTCCGCCCCCCACCCGAAATTGGACCGCCCCCCCAATCGAAAGCTTATGGGGGGGGACGAAATTGATGCCACCGCCCTCTCCCTATCCCACCATATCGGCCAAATACTAGAGGGAAGGGCGAAATCATCTAAAAATATGTAGAAATATAAAATAATTAGTATATATTATTAACATAAGTAATAAATTCATATACCTATTGTGTGAATTCTATACTAAAATTCGTCCCCCCTTCCCCTTCGGGGAGGGGTGGGGCGGGTGGGTGGGGCGATCGCCCTACCGCCCTCCCCCCCTGGATCCGCCAGTGTTCCCATCATATTTTTCTAATTTACAAAATCGATGTCCTTTTTCTTTCCTCCTTCATTCTTCAAAGGGCCACAACAACATAATATTATATTTAAATAGTATGCGTTTGATTTAAGGAGGTCAAAGTTCCTAAAACATTTAATGATCGGGTATTTGCTCCTAGGCTTAACATATATTGATAATTATAGCCGAAACACCCTTTCTTTTTTTTTTTTGTTATTGTAATTATTATGCCACATTTTTTAAAAATCATGTTTTATAGCACATTGCGATTTTGGATCATCTCATGGAGGACCTCAGAACAGTGGACATCAGATGGGAGGAGGCTTCAGACATTGCCAATGACAGATCATTATGGAGACAGCTTGCCGCCCAATGCGCCGAACGGCGCGGGAGTACCTAAGTCTAAGGAAAAGTCTAAGTGGTCTCCAACATAACTCTCCGTCCCTTTAAATTATCCAAAGGAACAGCTAGAGACGATAGAGTTTCTTCGCAAGTTCTGCCAGGGTTTAGTACTGTATTCTCCGAACTGCGTAAGAATCCTAGGCTCCAATATTTCCCCAAGGGTTGATACAGTTTCGTCGCCATTCTGAGAACTGCATAAGGCTCATATGCTCCTGATTTTTTTCAAGGTTTGATATCCAAAGATTTTCCCATAAGCGGGTATAGTAGCGATGCTACAAATGTTTAAACTCAGAATTATTTTTCTTTTCCTAGGTGGATTAGCAATGGCTAACGAGCTCTCGTGCAAGAAGTTTACTGGTTTAGGCACCAAATACTCGCCTTCGCTCTTTCTTCTGTTATTGAAAAATCGAGCTTAATATCTGAACCCTCACCTACAGGCCAGGAGTTTGACTGGTTGTTAGATGCTATTTAAGACGCCCGCCAATATAGGTAGTAGAGTGCTTCTATTTATTATAACTTCCGGCAATGACAGCTTGGTAAATCATTTGGCACGATTAGAAAAGTTTTATTTGTCTTAAGTAATAGGGAACGTTTTAATTGAGTGATAATGATGATGTGACTAGTAAATCAAGGATAAGGTTTTAAAAAAAGTATGAAATAGAAGTCGACGTAGTAGATGAGAGGCTCAGAGAATATGGCTTCCGAAGAGGCAGATCTTGTGCAGAGCAGATATTCGTTCTACGAAATATCATAGAACAAAGTATTGAGTACCAACAACGGCTAACGATCAATTTCGTAGACTTTAAGAAAGCATTTGATAGTGTCCAACGAGAATCACTATGGAAAATAGCTAGAGAAAACGGCATCCCTGAAAAATTAGTTTAGACACCTATCCAGTCAGTCATAATGATGCATTTAAACAGAAGTAGGAACAACAGAGTTTTTTTAGCATCGAGACAGTTTGAGACAGAGGTGCATCTTATCTCCCTTCCTTTTCCTCCTAGCCATCGACTACATAATGATGAAAGCAATGAACCAGACTGCCTTTGGTATTCCATGGTGTGAACAAAACCTAATGACGGACTTGGACTTCGCCGATGACTTTGCATTACTCGGGGCTACAAATAAAAGTATACAAGAAATGAGTGCCTAGATAAAGAGACAACCAAAATTTCTCTGAGCCTCTCAACTACTGACCGTTAAAGCCGTCTCAACAAAATAAATATGACTTTTAAACGAATTTTAAAAAATGACTTGCACAGACATTCATATCATTTCCATGAGATGATCCAAAATCGCTTCGCGGCATAGATAGGTAGGTTTGATGGGTTAAAGTTTATAGTTTAAAATAAGGAATCAAATGCAATCCCTTTGTGGTACTCACTCAATAAGCTCACGCTACGAACACTGTCATAAACAAGACCCTAAAAATTCTTCCGTCATTAAGAATTGATTTATAGAATAATAAATATTGATTTACCTGACATTGTTAATAGTATCAATTATAACCTTTGTAAAATAGTTTTTAGATGCCAAACAGGAAAAAAAGCTACTACGCCATACTAACCTTGGGACTTCTCTTCCTGCGTAATAAAAAATAAAAGTAAAAATTTTAAATTTACTTTATTTATCAGTCTATTTAACAGTATTCTTCTTTATTAGTACTATAAGGGGATGAACTAGCGAAACGTTATTTAAATATAGCATCAAATGTAATGCATAGGCTAGGACAATCAAATGAGAAACTAACTGTATCTCAATGAAAGTGACTTTGTTGAGATGCAACTAAATAGCTAGTTGAGAGTTACCCGCATGGGACAAGATTGCTGCCTTGCGTATCCAGTTATCAAAGATGAGTTAATTTAATTTAGTTTTCTTGTATTAAAATCTAATCAAATTCAAGCGTATAAATATGTGTAACATCTTTTATGGTGTTTTTAATGTTGTACATTTCCATTGTCGCTCAGAGTGCGCCGTGCCATACTCGACCAAAGCGTTTAAATCAATCAGGACTTTGATAATTTTTTTTTGGTGTGGCTACCTCCAAGCGCGTCCTAAGCTTCATGCATCTAGTCATCCATACTAAAAAATGACCTAAATTATGCTAAGTCACTGGTTTTCCAGCCTAGCTCAGACAACTCGGGAAGAAGGGACATTTGTACTAATTGATTTTAGCAATGAAGCAAGGAATACAATTTTATCTTGTTGTCTTTCTGTGTATTTAATTATATGAGCATGCGCTTCTAGAGCATTTTTTACATGTATTTTTATTCTTACTATTTTTTGGGTGAGGAATATTTGTATTTATTCCTTTTTTTTGTAGGCTAGTGCCAGAATTAATATTTATAATTCCGCTTATTTTATATGGGGTAAGACTAAGAATGCTTTATTGATCCTTACGGAAATTTATTGTGATTACAAGGACTCTTTCCTCATAAAAACACAACACAACAGAAACATACACATAAATGCAAGAGACACAATATAAAGGATTAATTCAGCAAATACACACGGGCATCTTGGTGCTTTTCATGTTCCCTGATCAATGAATGGCGGTGATAGAGACTGACCGAGTGAGATACGAACGAGGTTTTGTACCGCTCCGTTCTTGTTTTGATTGACAGCAGTCACCCTCTTCGCGACAACCTGACGAAGTTCTGATGAAGCAGGTGGTCGTTGTCTTTCAAGATTTTTTCGATTTTTCTTAGGCACTTTTGTTCAAAAAAATCCTTTTAATGTTGTAAATTAGTGAGTGTAAATGTTGATGCCCTTTTAGGCGGGGTAGGAAAATATTACAATTCATTCTGCTTCCGGTACAGAGGACTAATATACTGTCAGCACAGTATCTCTGTGTGATAAGTGGTGATCTTTGTAATCTGGCTTGTTATTATTTTATATATTGTCATGAATGTCTTGATTAGTAATTTCTTTATCGCACCATAAGTTTGTGCGAGTTTCTGTTCCTAAGGTTGCGCTTTGTTGCCATTACGTCTTTGCCTTTGATGGCGGATTATTGCTGAGTTGCTTTCTTTTGTGTGTTCTTTCTTCTTCATGGCGTAGCTTTAAATGCTTTGGCCCTATGATCGTGTGAAAGGCGTTTTTAAGTAATATTATGTTTATTTTTTCTTGTTTAGGGACGCAGGCTTGGGACTCTGTCATAGTCATGCCTGATTAATACTGTGTTTTCTATATGGGGTGTAGGGTTCGTGCATCCATGGCACTGTTTTGTATATTGAGTTATGGCATCGAATTTGAGTTGAAAATCTTGATTTTATTGAAATAGCCTATTTATTTGCAGTACATGTGTAAATGCTACAAATATTCATTCGTTCTTTATGCTTCATTGTATCATCGATCCATTAAACCTTTATTGTTACACATAACTTTGTTATTCAATAGTCTACGTTGCTATTTGTAGTGGTCGTTCTTTGTTACGCTTTCTCCGTTGACAAAATTGATCCACAGACGAACTGCGGCGTAATTATAACCCGGCAGAAACGTAATCAACATCATCAGGTGGGGACCCGGCATGACCTAGATGTTAGACACCGCTTGGCATATATTCATGTACCTGTAGCAGACTGTAACTTTAGAAATATTTTATTCTTTTTGTTGTTTTTTTTTTTAAATATCTACTGTGGGTAAATATATTTTAATTTAAATGCATTTTTTTTATTTTCTAATTGGAATATTTGTCAAAAAAGTTTGCTGTTTGTTTTCCTACATGTATTAAAGATGGCGGCGGACAGCTCAGTACCAAAGAGGATAGTGAATAGAAAAGGAATAAGTACACAGCCTGCTTCACGCTTTTTTTGGTGATTTATCAATGAGGTCAGCATTGTTTCGGACAAGGCTTCTATATGTAAACATTAGTTCAACTTACTCTGTATTGGTTGCATCATACAGGTTTGAAGGATGAAAATTGTGGTCGTCAAGACCAAAAATCGCATTTCAGTTTTGTTCTTTTGATTTTCAACTGTTAAAAAGATATTTTTTTTATGAATTATAGTTTTGTTTAAATATAAGATTATGTCATCACTATAAGATCTATATCTCATTTCAAACTAAATGTGAAGAATATTGTATTAAAAGTTATATTGATTTATTTGTGTTGAAAACACAAGTTAATAAAGTTATTTAAAGTTTATGTATTTAAAATATAAAACGCTCTCGATTTAGCTCTACTAGCTACTATATGAAATGGAACAATAACTGATCATCAACAGTTGGTGCCTGAAAGGATGGACAGATGGAAACGAGACAAAGCGTTATATAATGAAACAACATTGATCTGCGTTGCAGCAGTCTCGTTGCCTTGTCGCATAGAAATTTTGTGTCCACTGTCAACGCTTTGCGACATTACGAATCAGTGTTCACACCTTCTATGACAATTGACCTCATTCACCAATCGTAAACAAACAACATTTAGTCATGTGATCATATTAATAAAACAACGGGGGAAAAAAAACTCACGTGACAATCGTTGTGTATTAAAAATTAGATGGTAAATTATATGCAAGAGATAGAGCTCCACGTGGCTAAGTGTTGTTTGTTTACAATTGGTGAATGAGGTCCATTGGTTTCGATGGAGTTGAGTGGTAGATCCAGTCAGTCCAGCTAAACCTTTGCTGGCGTATTAGATTCTAACTGCAGAACTTGCAAAAAAAAAAACTCATTTTAACAATATAAAATTAAAATTAAATAATTAACAGTGTACTGACAGAATCCAATTTCAATAAAGATGCATAGAGAAAAACATGTGGCATTCATATTGAGCAGTTTGAACAAAATTAAACTCACCCTAAAAATAGCATGCCTTTCTGTTAGTCACTCTTCTTGAGCTCGCCCTTTCTCAGTTAAACACTGACTCACTATTTATAATCTTAACTACGGCAGGCTTCTTTTTGTTTACATCAAAATCGATTTACTTTACTATCCTATACAACCAGATTATGCCCTTAGTTTTTTGTTAAGATCACATTTAAAAACACATATCTGCATTTCTAGCTCTGTTTTTTTTTATGTCAAATGGCAATAGACAATCAGATATAGAACATAATACAATCTGAGATATCTCTAGGAAATCCTGACATAAATTCTGAAGGACATAAGCCTCATTCTGAACACACCATGAACATATCAATAGCGTCTGTGGGAAACGGTACTTATTATTTCCAAATACGATTAGTCGGGTCGGTCATAAAAAAAAACAATATTAAGAGGATATAATACTAATGCTATCCATTAACGACTTATGTTCAGTTAGGCAGCACGGGAAACCAATTCTTAGATACCCCCTTCCCCCCACCGGACCACAAATGAGATTGGACCAAAGCGCTCTGAGCATGCTATAAGCATGAAAGTAGCGCTATATAAAAGCTATAATAATAATAATAGTAGACAAAGAGATCGTTCCTGGTGTCTAGTTTGTAGACAAAGATACGGTCCTGGTGTCCAGTTAGTAGACAAAGATACCGGTCCTGGTGTCCAGTTAGTAGACAAAGATGCGGTCCTGTGTCCAGTTTGTAGACAAAGATATCGTTCCTGGTGTCCAGTTTGTAGACAAAGTTAAAGACTAAGGGCCTATTTGTAAACACAAATAAAGGGCCTTGTGTTGAGGTTGTAAATTTGGCCATGGCTCGTCTACCCGGGCACCTCTCACAGTCTATCAATTAATATATTAAGTAAGTAACATGAGAACAAGTATAGGCGATATGTTAAAGTTAACAAGGATAACACAGAGAGTTTAACTAGGAAATGCTAGGACATGACATCAATGATGGTTATACATAGTGAATTATAGTATGGGACTCGCCTAAGTTATAACTAAACATACAGCAGTGTTAACATGCTAACACTATCAAGCACACAATAGTCACAGTGCAAACAGTCCATCTAGGGCTCGCAATGCCCACAACCCAATGCCATGGCTAATGTAGGGTCCATGTAGCTACAAATCAGGCTTGACCTTAGGAGATTCTAAAGTCCCTAAAAAACGTGCATTCTTTTTTATACCCATTCACATAATTATACTGACAACGACTTGAGAGTTGAGCAGTAATGAAGATATTATAATAAGCTAACTTACCCATACTGGGAAAAAACTACAAGAAACAGAAAGCTCTAGCCAAGAAACTTTTTCCCAAGCAAAACATAAAGAAGCAATGATGCAAATAACACGTCCTTAGAAACAGCGCACATGCTATTATGGTGCACAAAAGACAAACATAGAAGAGACTCTATAGGGGTATGGCACTTTATGCCCAGTTTGTAGTCAAATATACCTGGTCGAATGCCCTGTTCATGAAAAAAAAAGATTCCGT
Source organism: Biomphalaria straminea (assembly GCA_021533235.1). Classification (NCBI taxonomy): domain Eukaryota; kingdom Metazoa; phylum Mollusca; class Gastropoda; family Planorbidae; genus Biomphalaria; species Biomphalaria straminea. The sequence goes on from JADKLZ010001913.1 coordinate 27,706,677, forward strand.
GTCGAAATTCTAGTTTGTAGTCAAAGATACCTGGTCAAACGCCCAGTTCCAAGACACATATACCGGGTCGAAAGCCCAGTTTGTAGACAAAGATACCATCCCGAACGTCAAGTTTATAGATTTACATACAGAGCCGTAAGCCCAGTTTGCAGACACAAATACGGGGACGAACGTCTAGTTTGTAGACAAAAATTCGGGTCTGAACGTCCAGTTAGTAGACAAAAATACCAGGCCGAGCGTTTAGTTTGTACTAAAAGATACGAGGTCCCAGTAAATTCTTGGTTTAAATGCTCCAAAGACAACTAAGGAAGTCGAAGTCTTCCGGTGGCAAGGAATGCGAGACTCACCGCCTGAGTTGCCAAATAGCTACGGCAGACTTTCTAGTGTGCATTAGAATTTATTAGCCTATTTCACTTAACAGACAAATTTCCCGCTCAGTTTTTCTATAGACTACATCAGAAACACTAACATGACTAGTCCAGGTGATTTTTTCTAGATGGGAATCGAAACTATTTAATAAAGATCGGGTTTGGTTAGGCTACAGTTTGGTTCGGATTCGGTTCGGTCAGATCTGAAGTTCGGGTTCGTGTTCATTGAATGCTATAATATTAGGTAATAG
>JADKLZ010001913.1:27717345-27728902 GCA_021533235.1 Biomphalaria straminea
AGTAAAACTATTGTATGCCTACCATTATTGACTAGGAAGAAAGTCTTTGCAGTGTAAGGTCGACCTCGAGTTTTCCCGATGTGGCCAATGAGTTGAGATTTCTTTTTTTCACTAATAGGCACATACCTTAAAATTTTAAAGAAAATCGTTAGAGCAGTTTTTGAAAAAAAATATATAAATATATATATATATACATACATACATACATACATACATACATATTTACAAGAATTGCTCGCTTGAGAGTATAGGATAATAATCTTGATTGTCTTACAATTTGTGCATTACACCAAACAAAACATAAAAAAAAACTATAAAAATAAAAAACAAAATGTACATTCACACCAGACTCTAATAATTTACATTTGAAACGTTTATATCAGATTGTTTCTATTTAATTATTTGAGTGCAAGGAGAACAACATAGTTTTTGTGTCTGTCTTGGCTGTTATGCATGATCTATGCAAGTTAATGCCACTACATTTTGTAAATATTGTTACATCTCCAGTGGCGCATTAAAATGTGTGTACGTGTGAGACCCACTGATACATGCTTAGGCGACTAGTCACACAGGTCAACCAACTACTGTCCCTGTGACCTGTGATGTTCGCATGACCCGAGCTTTAACGGGCGAGGACTATGTGTGATTTCTGTGTGTTGGACAGTTGTACAGTGGAGTCCAGCAGATAGCAAGCGTGCAGTTAGAACTGTGTGTGAATGAACAGTCGTTAAAAATGTAGCATATACGCGTTTTAAAGAGACTTGTGTTAGTTAGGCAGTTGTATTGTTCTTAAGCATTTGTAGATAGTGGAGCCAATTGTGTCGTATTGGCTGTGGTGCTGTGTGTTTGTCATTAAACCGCCACTGTTATTCATGAAGCTCTTGTTAAGTTCTTGTATTAGATGTGCTGTAGTTGTTGTTAAGCAGTGTTTGCAGAAGGCCTGAGAAGTGAAGTTCGTTACAATATTTTAAGATAGTAAGGTTCATAAAGAGGTAGTCCTAGAACTGTCTAGCTAAAGGATACTTTGTACACTACTTCAAGCTTATAATGAATCAGCAACTTAGACCTACAGGTGGAGTTTATAGCCTAACTTTTATCACACTTGCTAACTGTTTAATAATTGAAAAAAGAAAGAAAAGAAACAATGGAGGCTTAATCTAAACTTATTACATTGACATTAGTTGCTCAGCAAGTCGACAGCATCAGGGCGTCCTAGCAGTGACTCATTGTACTATTGCTACTAGCCTCCCCCCCCCTCTCCACATTGTTAGACAACTGTTAGCTACAGATCGGTGTAGACTTATGTGAGAACACCCCTAGATAGAGGAAACAAAAAAAAAATCATCAGCCTTCTTTAATGTTGTTTTTCAATCAGAAAGATTTCTCGATATAAGTTTAAATTTAATACAAAAAAAATAGTTTAATGGCGTCGAGGAAAACAAGTAATGAGTTGACTTATTGAATCGAGCTCAAAGCACACGGCAATATGGCCTACACGCTAACCATCGTACTTACTAAAATTCAAGAAGTCTTTACCCATGAAATGATTTAAAGATGCTCTTTTCAGACCTTCCACTCTATGTGGAACCGACATGAGGCACATCTGTTTTTATCTGACCGAAGGTTTACAAGGGTAGCAACACGACAAACCGACTTTAGATCCAGATCGTATATTAGGTTCCAATTAGAGTTGGTGGACTCAGTAGGTATCTAAAATCACGACATTCAAAATCCCAGTCTTCACTGTGTTCAAAGACGAGACTTTGACCATTTGGTCAGTATTTAGTGAAGCTATATTTGATAAGTATTAAATTAAAAATCATGAAAGTTGTACCAGTGGCGTTCTTCCTTCGCCCCACCTAATCGAAAAAAAAAAATTGTTCCCGCCAACTTCCTTAGCCAGCTCAGGCCTGGGAGAGCTATTGAAGCTCACACAATGGAGTCTGTCAGAGTGCTAAGAATGTAATGAAAAAAAACAACAACTTATAACACAATAAATCTTATTTTTTCTTTGTATTTATATTTACAATATAATTGAAATTCAAATTTAAAGCTGGTCCTTTTTTTTTATAATCGGATAAAGTATTTCGTAAAATATTTTCGGAGACGTTATTTGAGAGTCAACATGTTCCCTTAATACACGCAAAAGAGTGTGGCTCAGCCATAGACATAATAAATATACACTGGAAAAAGGGAAATAACTTCATGTAACTTGAAAACATGTATATCTATTGTATTCGGATTTCCGAATTCTGAAAAATTTAAAATTGCATGATCTTCAGTCTTACAGATTAAACAAAACTCGTAGACATAAATAAAGTACACAAAATTGCAAGTCACAAATTTTCGTTTCATGAAACTCTTTTATCGACCAGTCTATATTTATTTATATTTATTTATGTCTATGGGCTCAGCGCTGTAAGTTGAACCTCAAACTAATATAATCTTTTTTGCCAATTAACTCTTTGTCTCCTAACTGACGATACCAACGTTGATTCCACCATAATGTGGGAAATAATTACGTAAAGAAAGAGTTAAATCAAAAAGATTTAGAACAGAACTTTTTGCTGAAACAAACTTGTATAAAACTTTTTTAACTCTTTCTCTCCGTAATTACTTACCACATTCTGGTGGAATCAACGTTAGTATCGTCTTTTCGGAGAGAAAGAGTTAAATGGCCTACTTCATTTATCAATAGTTCTGTTTACGGACAGACCGATAGCTTCATATTTATAAATTAGTCTCCATTTGTGACACTCTCCAAGCCTCGTTTTCCATAAAATTTGGTTATCAACAAAATACGCAAGTATTTTTTTAAATACTAAAACATGGACAACAATTAAAAACTAGATATATGTATGATGTGCACCTTTAGAAAGTGCATTTAAATTTGATGTCGATTGACAAGCTGTGACGGATAGTTGGAATAGATACCAAATATAAAGATCATTAAATTATCTCGCATTGAGGGTTAAACGACCTGCAGGAACATGTAACGAACTTGATTACCATTTTAGTTTAACCTTTCCTTATTAAAAAAAACAACACTTTTATTTAGTTATTTCTATCAATCATCACAATTAAATAAATAGACGTTTGTCAACGTTTGCAGGATTTATTATCAAATATTTGTAACAGTTTTGATACTGCTTACGAGGTGACTCTATTGCTTCTCATACAGTGCAACGTTTAAGTGGAGAATGCAAGCATCGACATTTTATCTGGTGTGTTATTTAGCCTCGGCGTTTCTAGTGCACGGTAAGTAGATATTTGAGCATATTGGGATAATGAAATCGCAGAGCTATATTACTGAGAGATACATCTCCGTATGTGCTTTTTTGTTGGTGTTAGATTACAAATAAAGACTTTCCATGATTATTTTTTTAAATTCAAATACAATACAATTTTAACACATCATGAAAATATGTAGATAGATAGAGATAAAATTAGCACACTAGAAATATACATACATGGATAGAAAGTTAGAAAGATACAAAGATAAATAAATAGATAAGATAGATAGATGGATAGACAGATAGACAGTCAGGCAGATAGATAGATAGATAGATGGAAAGATTCATTCGTTGGCCTCCTTCAGTCGTAGAACGACTCTGGTTCATCTCGTTAGTGAGATGAAAGAAAAGATAGGTAGATAGATAGATAGATACATACATACATACATAGCTAGATAGATTGATAGATAGATAAATAGTTAGAAAGACCAAATAAAGGACAAACTATATTTCAATATATTTTTTTTACTCTTAAATAAATATTTAAAACCTTCCAGTGTGTCCTTAAGGTTGAAGTAAACATTGTATTTTTACTATTTCAATAGAATGTAATCCTCGCATTTTGTCGTAGTATTTTTGGTAGTTTTGTTCTTTATAATCTAGAAGCTTCTTCGACACTGGCAAAACGTACCTGCCCGTGTCAGTGTAAGCCCAAGACCACTGCTGCTCCACCGACAACTCCATCCAGAGCGACCACAACAACCACAACCAAAACGACAACTAGGGCAACCACAACAAGTAAGTACATTCACGCTTTTATATATATATATATATATATATTAACGTATTACTAATAAATCTTTGAAGATTAAAGTTCTAGCATGATGTGCTAAGTAAATGTGTAAATAAAGTGTCCCCTTCAGACTTTGCGATCTATGGGGCAGATGATGTTAAGGTCATCTGTTTCTTTGGCCAACGGTTAACGAGCAGGGTGTTATGTGGCCAGCACAACGACCAACCACCTTTACTTTCCCCAACTAAATTCAGGTACCTATGAGAAATGGGTGGACTCAGGGGCGCCCTAAAAATCCCGAAATTCAAAATCCCATTCTTCACCGGGATTCGAACCCAAGACCTCAGGTTCGGAAGCCAGCGCTTAACCACTCGACCACCGCGCCTCTCATGTTGTGTGCTTGAAGGACGCAAACATCCACAGAAAGAAGCTCAGTGACAATAATCTCGTTCATTTTTGTATGAGATAGTAAGCACCGTAAATATAATACGCTTGATCGATCTGAACTTGGTGAAGATACCCTCCTGCAGACGTTACCTTTTTTGATCCATCTTTACACCAAAGAATATTAATTCCCTTGACCACTCATCAAACCCAGTTTCAACCTGCATTTTTTGCCGAAAACAAAGCCCAAAAGTGCCATTTCGCCTCATTGAGACTGAGTATTTAAGGTAGCATCAGATGACGTCTGAAAGAGATATATGGAAGATCTCTCACGAACCTCGCGGGACATACTTTTGAGGCCCAAATAACTCTTGTCGGAGACAGGCTCAGAAGACCAAAATAAAACCAACAATAAGACAAAGAGGTTTAAAAGGTTTGTCTGCATCAGATTTGTCAAAATATGTATATTGATTCTTTTTGTCTAGGAAGGCAATGGATGCGCACAGATGAGTCGCTAGTTTTGGTGCATCCCTGGGCCTTAGATAAAGGTGTCATGGGTAGTCTCTCATGAGATCCAAAGGAATGCTTCGCATTATATTTGGCACCAGCTCAGTTGTGGCAATTTCATAATTGCTATCCCCAACAAATAAGGGGCTTCACTGCTGATTTTTTTTCCAAGTTGTTTCTGCCTCAATACCCTAAAGAGGCGGGAGTTTGCAGTCAGAGTACCCCACTCATTTTTTCCGGGCTTAATATCTTAGCCATATGAGCAGGAAAGGTGCTGGACTTAGTTGTCAGAGGCTGTCTGAGACGCATTAGGTGTATTTTATAGACAATGTGAGCTTATCCCCATTGACACCGCTTGGCTACGACAACCTTTGAAATCAACAAAATAGGTACCCATAAACCTATTACTTAACAGATTCAAATAATGAAATAATTTTAAGACAGTGTTTAAAAGCTATGCAAATACTAGAGTAAAAGTAAATGAAGTTGTACATTGAATTTAAACTTTGAGTTTGCATAGATCATTAGACATTAGACAAAGGTACCACTAAGGTCTTAATAACTCAAAATAAAAGAGACACGACACATTTGCTATTTGAACTGGGTAATATTGATTTCCTGGCAGCAAAGAGGAGATCTAAAAATTGCATTTTTATCCTGTATATTGAAACAAAAAGAAGTGTATATTATAAACTCACGTTCTCTGTCTGTCTGTCTGGTTAAAAATTTTAATATGTTTGTTTCGAGCTGACCCTCCTCGGATCAGAAATTTCTCACAATAATAATGAAAAAAAATTCGTTACATAATTATTGGTTATTAATTATTTTGTTTGATATCGAAATAAGGGATGCAAATTATCCTAAATGAGAGATCTGGATGTATATATGGATTATATCCCTTTATCACATTTCTCCAAACTTTATTTTTACACTTCTCGGATCAAGTTAAAATTTGGCATAACTATTCATAGTCGATGACAATAAACGAATCAATTTATAAATTAACCAATAAATCAATTAATTAGTACTAATTAATTTATTTTGGTTTACTTAGTAGAAAGAGAGCTAAACCATGCCAATTTCAGACTAAATGGAATAATTCGCGCTTTTTTGTTTTCTAAAGTATTTTTTTAATTACTTATAACCACAACTGTTAAAAGTGTCACGATAAAAGGTGTAATGTTGTAAACATTTTTAAATACAATGTTCAACGGAACGAAACAGTCGGAAAGTAATAAATTGATTTTTTTTTTTCTATTTTTTCTTTCAGATTTTTTAAATTTAACTGTTTTTTTTTTATATGAACCATTTTATGTTTTAACATAAAAATGTTTGTAAATACGTTGATTTTGACTTTGAACATGTACACTTTTTAATGCTTATTTTAAATTATCGAAATTTATCAATGCTTACACCTTAAATAAGATAATACCTATCTAACAAAGCTAGGACCATGATACATGACAAGAAAGGTCATGACTCGATTTATATGTGTATCTGGGGTCAAAATAATGGATTTTTAAGTTTGTTTGTTTTTTTTTGTTTTTTTTTGTAATTCATATTTTTCCGAGCTATATAAAATACATTGTCAATGTTCTTTACAAAAGCCCCATACATTTCTTGAGCTTTGGCCATTGAAACTAGATTACCTGTCTCACTATTGTCAGCCACAGTCCAACCGTGTCTGAAGAGAGCCAAGTCTGATATCTGGTTCGTACTGGATGCTTCCAGCAGTATTGGATCCGCCAACTGGGCTCACCAGACGAGATTCGCAGCAGACATCACTCAAGCTTTCACCATTGGAGTCCTCGACATCCTATTTGGTTGCTTGATTTTTAACTATGACGTCACGAAGATTTTCGACCTGAACACCTATTTGGACAAGACATCTCTTTACAATGTAAGTCTAGACATGGAGACTTTTAGTTTGCCTGTGATCAGACTTCTCATTTCATACATAAGTTTAGATTCCTATATTGTCACTGGTCTATCTAAAGATATTAGAAATCATTTCTTTACAATATAAGTTTAGATTCGTATGTTGTCTATGATATGTCTTATGAAAGGAGAAAACATCGCTTTACAATGCACATGTATTCTAAAGCTCGGTTAGTTATGTCCTATTAATTACTACACAAACAAACAAAAAAGTTTACTTCTATGTTTAAGAATAAAAAAAATATTAAATATGCATATAAGTGGAAAATATTGTAAAACACAATTAATAAGTAGTTTTTCAAATTATCATGTGTACTGCAGCAAAGAGACACATTTATGTTATTAAAGGATTTTTTAATTTTTTAAAAAAATATTTTTATTGGAAATTTATTGTTCTTGATACTTTCAATAAAGAGATTGATCGTTTATAAAACAATTAGACTAATTAGATAATCATTCTAAAAAATAAGTTAATCAGGCCAGGTTCACATCTGGCTTCACTTTCTCCTATCCATTGGTTTGCTGGACCGCTGGGGCACCACACAAGATCTGTCAACCTTCTTTCTCCATTCTAATTCGTCATTAACCTTTAATAGATTTTAATTCTGATTAAGATATTGAAACCTGCATTTTTACCTGCCTGGGTGGACGACTCTGGGGGGTCGATTTTAAGTTTGTGTTTCCACACAAACTGCCTTTGTAACTTTGTTTTTTTTTTCCCAACAGGAAATAAATTATATGTATGCATTCAATGTTTCTGTATTGTGTATTTCCTTACAGACTATTCGAGGTATCCAATACCCTACTGGCCAGGGGACTTTTACTTACAAAAGTTTTAAGAAAATACGAGAAGATGGCTTGTTCTCAGCAGCTTACGGTGGCAGATCTACAGCCAGTAAGATCGTTATTGTCATGACAGATGGACAGTCGTCTGATAAAACCAAAAGTAAGAATATAAATAAGTTAGTCTTTTTATATAAGAAGAGGTTTTAGCTAACTTACGGTTCAAGTCATTTTAAGAATACACTGACAAACATTAGTGCATACGTATCACATTGTACACACTAATCATAGAGGAAGAGAGACTTATACATGCTGTTATATACTAGTGCTTGCTAGAACACACTAGTGTACCATAGCACACATTTGTAGAGAAAAGCAAACCTTTGCTGATTTTAGGAGTACACATTAGCACACACTAGTAGCCTACACATCTGTACAAGCTACTTCACACTTGTACAAGATAGTACTAAAGTGCACACTCTGTAACACGCCATTACACATTAGCAACTCAGGAAAACACTGGGCTATATACAAGAAAGTACTGATACAACAGCCGATCCACTGTGAATCTAGAGGTAAAAAGCTGCATATGCTCGACAACATTAGTCTATTTGTTGGGAATCAATTGCAAACCAAAGTAAAACATTTTTTTTTCAAAGCAAGTGGAAATGTAACAGCCAAAGGATGGACAAGCAATTTCTACAGAGGACCAAAATGGTAAACATATTGCTTAGGTGCTTTTTATCTGTATGCATTAATACGAATGTGAATATAAATTACTGATATTATATCTATTACCTGGCATAGTGTTCCACGATGTGTCAGTTCTATCATAAAGTAGAATATATTGTAGCTTCTGGCTTAGTCTTCTGTAAGTTATCAACCTTTATTGATCATTGGCCTCCTTAAGTCGTAGAACGACTATGGTTCATTTCGCACACTTCCTCGTGTGGCTGTGGAGCCTTATTTTGGAGAGACACTCCCGTCCACAAGTATCGCAGGTAAAGGTGGTCTTCGCTACAGTGGTAGAGGAGCTGGCCATTTTCCGCGTTGTCCGCTTTTCTTCCAGAGCTGAGGCCCATGCTCTTTCGCTGTCCATAGCTTTCTTGTTCATGTCTCTCTCCATCTGGTGTGGTCTAGAGCTATGTCTTCTCAATGTTCAGTATTGATGTTCACTGATTTGAGGTCATGTTTTATTACATCTATGTAACGGAGGTGGGGGCGACCAGTTTTTCTTGAGCCAGTCGCAAGTTGTCCGTAGAGGATGACTTTCGGTGTGCGATTGTCCTCCATCCGGCGAAAATGTCGAAGCCAGCGCAGGCGGCGTTGTTTGAGGGCTGTAAAGATAGTAAAGGCTTAGTCTTCTGTTAAGTTATCAACCTTTATTGATACCATCTGTATATTTAATAGAGTACCACACGCATTCTCTCTCTGTCTCTCTGTCTGTCTGTCTCTCTGTCTGTCTGTCTCTCTGTCTGTCTCTCTGTTTCTCTTTCTGTCTCTCTGTCTGTCTCTATTCGTTAAATTGCACGGATTTTTAAGTGTTTCGTTGGGAAAAATGCTCTTAGCAAAATCAGGAAACTTTTAAATTTTTTCAAGCCAGAGAAAAATGGGATGAACTACAATATAAATTGACAATGATTCGTGCAATGATACTTACTTCGACATGTGAAATAATCTATATGCAAGCCGTTTTTTTTTTAATAAAAGGGTTTCAAAAATGAATCTCGTTAAACAAATGTTTATAGCATTGTGATCGTGAATACCGGCCATCTAACATGTAATTTACCATAACGAATTGAATGCATTGGGGTCTTTGCTTTCCACTATATATTTATCAGGGATGCTGTTATACTACAATAAGACATAGCGCGACTCTTTCCAGCCCTTTTAGACTTTCAGGCCACACATAATTATGTAGTGATATCTATGGATTCGACGATTTATATCTAGGTAATGCTGCTCGTGGCATTCATGACGAATAAAAAACTAATGCGGCCCAGGCAGTGGCGTAGCTATGGTGGGGAAGGGAGAGAATTTGAAAATTCACCCAGGCACCCATTTGACGGGGAAAGTGGATTCCCAAAATAAGTGTTCCAAATTTTGTTTTAAATGGATATTAAATATCACACCATTACATTATCTCATGCCACAATAGTGATTGTCAAAATGCAGGAGACCCCAAACTGCAGGAGACCCCCAAATGATGGCACTGGGTCCATGGGTCGAAAAATATTTGGGATCACTGGAACATGGTGACCTTTTATTATATTAATTACTTTTTACTTTTGTCTCCAAACAGCTATTGAGGAAGCGGAACTGTTGAAAAAAGAAGGAGTTGTCATTATAGCAGTTGGCATCGGGAACGCTGTTGACAACTCTGAGCTACAAGGGATTGCCAGTGATTCAAGTAAAGTGTTTACTGCAGAGAATTACGAGTTGCTGGATGTCATCAAGAATAAGCTTGTGAATTTTACGTGCGACAGTAAGAGCTTTAATTTATACGTTCCAATTTTATTTTTTTAATATCGCATATATCAACTGATTATGTCTGTCTGTCTGTCTGTCTGTGGTCATTAATGGCTTATTTTAATATCGCATATATCAACTCATTATGTCTGTCTGTGGTCACTAATGGTTTATTTTAATATCGCATATATCAACTCATTCTGTCTGTTTGTCTGTCTGTGGTCACTAATGGTTTATTTTAATATTGCATATATCAACATTATGTCTGTTTGTCTGTCTGTTTGTCACTAATGGCTTATTTTAATATCGCATATATCAACTCATTATGTCTGTTTGTGGTCACTAATGGTTTATTTTAATATTGCATATATCAACATTATGTCTGTTTGTCTGTCTGTTTGTCACTAATGGTTTATTTTAATATCGCACATATCAACTCATTATGTCTGTCTGTGGTCACTAATTGCTTATTTTAATATCGCATATATCAACTCATTATGTCTGTCTGTGGTCACTAATGGTTTATTTTAATATCGCATATATCAACTCATTATGTCTGTCTGTGGTCACTAATGGTTTATTTTAATATCACATATATCAACTCATTCTGTCTATCTGTCTGTCTGTGGTCACTAATGGTTTATTTTAATATCGCATGTATCAACTCATTATGTCTGTCTGTGGTCACTAATGGTTTATTTTAATATCACATATATCAACTCATTCTGTCTATCTGTCTGTATGTGGTCACTAATGTTTTATTTTAATATCGCATATATCAACTCATTATGGCTGTCTGTCTGTTCTGTGTCAAAATCAAATTAGGTTGAAGCTTTGCACAATTACTTATTATCGATGTCAACTCACGAATAATGTTAAACAAAGAAAAAAAAAACACACACACACAATGAGCTAATTAGTCGTAAAAAATGTACTCAGCAAATAGGAGATACGTCTGGTAATAATGAGAGCTATGGCAGCGATTGAAGGTTGCTCTTCTTTGAAAGCGAATACGACTTTTGTCAACTTGCGACATTTCAGACGTGTAAAAGTCTTAAGACATTGGTAAGATAACTTGCGACATTACAGACGTGTAAAAAGTCTTAAGACATTGGTAAGATAAGATGAATAACTTGTGCAACTGTTTACGGTTACGATTGATTCAAAATTCACGAAATATAAGCGAGGTCTCAAAAAGTATTTTTAATATGTAACTTTTGTTTTCCTATTTTCCTATCCATGAGCTTTTAAGAGCTTTACAGTATTCTTTACAATGGCGTGTCGAAAACTATAGAAATCCAAATGTGTCTCTTTCTGTCCATTTTTTTTCGCTCCAAATTTCTCTATCCATTTCCATCTATTAGTTGTTCTTGCATCAAATGTGTCTTTCCCTTTCATTCTAGCTCTTTCTCTCGCTCCAAATCTATTTCACTTTCTTTCCGTCTCTTTC
>JADKLZ010001913.1:27751443-27764517 GCA_021533235.1 Biomphalaria straminea
CAGACGGACATTTTGCACAAACCTAATAGCGGCTTTTTCCCCTTACGGGGGCCGCTAAAAATGAATTAACTTTGTCTATGTTAATATCATCGTTGATTTGAGATCATTAATTCAAATTAATTTTTAGTTTTATGAACTTTAATTTGTGTTTTATAAAACGAAAATGCTTTCTCCTGTAATTCCTTGCCAAAATTGACGTTCTCTGATTACCATCAAAAATGTTATTCAAGTTTAAAAATAGCAGGGTTTGAATGTACAAATATGATAAATGAATAATTCTGTCAGAACGTTGAAAAATAATTACGGAGAGAAAGAGTTAACGATTTTTCTATAAATCACGTCATTAGCCACATAATTAAATCTCTGGTGGGATCGTCATATTTTTTTAATAAGATCATCTTAACATTAATTTAGCCTTAAGTTTTTTACAAAGCTAATATTATACCAACTCTCTGTTAGTCTGGTAAAAAAAAATATTTACATGTTATTTGACAAACACCCTCATTAACCGTGTGCCACAGAAACAGATGATCTGTACATCATCTGCCTTATAGATCGAAAGGTTTGAAAACAGGAAATTGTTAGCTTTTAACAGAAATAAATAGGTTTATTATTATTATTATTATTATTATTATTATTATTATTAATATATAACCGTCAGTTACAGTAACAGATTACCTATACATCATCTGCCCCGTTCATTGCATACTATGAGAGGAGAATTTAACATCTTCATATTTGTTTAAACTCATTTTTTTTATCAGCCGTGCAGGCAGCTAACAACTTAAAGACGTCAGCTGGTGCCACCATCCTCACGGTGGGCATAGGAAAGGACGTCAATAAAGATGAACTGAAGGCAGTGGCCAGTGACAGCAAGTACGTTTTCTTCTCGCAGGACTACATCGTCCTGGACTATATAAGCAAAGACCTGATTAGTATCACCTGTAATGCAGCAACACTCCTGCAGTCTCTGCTTAGAGATAATATAGAGCCCAGTGTGAACATATAAGAGAAATGCCTTAATATCATTTTGATTTTTATTGGTTGAAATATGTTAAAGATAGACTTTGAAAATAAGAGTATGCGAATCTAAACAAAAAAAAAATAAAGAATAAAATATTATTTGTATCTGGAAAATTGTTTATTGATTATGTGGTAAAATCACTTTTTCTTCTTCTAACTGTCAGGTAAGAGTTGAGCCTTTGGCTATTGGAACTCTAGACCAGCAAAAGTAAACAAGAGCTCCCTCTCACCGACCTGAATGAGAACAGTATACTCTGTTCTATCTGGCTGGTGGGTCAGGCTCGCGTCAAGAGGCCGTGAAGACTAAGACCCCCGCCATTTTCCTTTTCTATACCAGGCTAACCGTGCAGGACACGCCATTTATGTAACGCCCCTTGAGAAACAGCCCTTGGATTGTGATAAGGTTGTGGGAGCTTTTTTACAACTCCCACGGGAGTCTTGATTTGCAACCCTTTAGCCTAATCGATCCTCATACGATCGTTTTCAACCGGGCGCCACTATAAGTCAGGGTAGCATGCCCGGAAGTAAAATAACAAGTGGCCGTGGGTGGTTGTAAGCCTTTGCAAAACACTTTATTAAAAATTATAAGGGATAACTGACATGACAGCTGATTGAGAAAAAGACAAACATCTCCTCTAGATCAAACACAGTGTGTCTCAAGTTTTTTTTTTTTTTTTGTTTTGTTTTACAAGTATCGTCTACAAACTAAGCTTAAATGCTTTTTAATTGAACAAAAAATTTTAATTTTGTATTTTGTTTTATGTAGATAAAGATTAATTGAAATGATTTTAGTTTGAGATCAAAGACTATGGCGTAAAGCTTTTTCTCTTTGACATATGGAGAGTTATAATCAGCCCGTTCCTCCACCTCAACAAAAAATTATTTTGATGGTAGATACATAGTCGCATCTTGTCAAAATGTGTCCAATTTACAATTGTCTAAATTACCGATGCCTAAAATTCCGGTGCCTAGATTTTTTTGATACATCATATATACAGACTACTTTTCAATGAAATCCCTTACCGTAATCACCACACTTTGTGGCACTTGTATAGCCAGTAGAACAGTGAACATTACAATGATAGAGGAAGCGTGGTCAAGAGGTCAAGTACGCTTGAACTTGTCTTGGCTACCTATGACGGAGGCTCGAAGCTCGACACCCAACTCGAACAGAGTTGTTTTTATTAAGCGACTAAAGGCAGCACGGAAAACCTTCTCCTATATACCCCCTCCCCCACATGTCGACAAATAAGATTGGAGCATAGCGCTCTAAGCAGGCTCTACGCATGAAAGTAGCGCTATATAAAAGCTATAATTTATTTATTTATTTATTTTTTTGGTAATTGTTTGCCTTCCTCCTTTAGAATTCCTTCATTCCCCAGCCACAATTGTTTGAACCACCTATTTTATTTTAATAAACATTTTATCGTCCAGGCTAACTGGGAGACTGTATCAGTCAGTTATCAGCACATTAAATAATATCACGTAGATACAAAATATAATAAGCGATTCTGTCTGTGGCATTTTACGTCTCGTGAGACGATCTTTTCCCTTTGCAACGTCTTGTGTGGCTAAAGAGGCCAATTCTTGATACACAGCTGCGGTTGCAGGTTGGGCATATAAAATCACCGGTAGCAGCTGCATTTTTAGCCTTCTTTCTGCCTCTGTTGTGTATGGCATCTGCAATCCGAGACCCTTCTCTTATGCTCTCTTTCCATGTGGATCTATCCAGTGCTACTTTTTCCCAGCTGCTAGTGTCGATTTCAAATAGCTTCATGTCACGTTTGCACACATCTGTATACCGTAAAAGTGGGCGACCAGCGGCTCTCCTGCCTTCAATAAGATCGCCATACAGTATATCTTGTGGTAGTCTACCTACTGGCATTCTGCAAACGTGGCCAAGCCAGCCAAGGCGTCTGCTGCTGATAATAGAGCGGATGTCCTGGCACCCTGCTCTTTGTAGCACTTCCTCATTTGTTATTTTATCTTGCCACCTTATTTTAAGGATCCGCCTTAGGCATCGGAGGTGGAAGACATTCAGCTTTTTTTCCTGCCATGAGTATGTTGGCCATGTTTCGCTTCCATATAGCAAAGTGCTCATCACGCAGGTCCGGTAGACTAAGGCTTTAGTATTGTTAGTCAGCAATATGTTGTCCCACACTCTTTTCTGCAACCTTGACATGGTGCCCATTGCTTTGGCTATCCTATTGTTGATGTCTTTATCCAGTAGAGCATCGTTGGATATGATGGAGCCAAGATAGCAAAAATGATCAACAATTTCAAGTGGTTGACCATTAATGTTTACTTGAGGTGCAGCATTAGTGTTTTGGACCAGTATCTTGGTCTTGCTTTGACTAATATTTAAGCCGAACTTCTGGCAAGCAGCAGATAGTTTGTCAACCAGGGTCTGGAGCTGAATATCAGAGTCAGCTACAATAGCTGCATCATCAGCAGACTTATACCTCCAACCAACCTGGAACTAGGCGAATTAACGTCAACCATGTAGGAGACCCGGAGAAGTCTGCACTCTTTGGCGAGCTCCTGAACAGTTCAATCCCTTCATTTTGTGACGAAGAAGACATCTCCACTAGATGGGAGAAATTAAGAGATGTGATCTATAGCTCAGCAATTACCGCATTCGGACCTCAAAAGCACAAAAATGTAGACTGGTTTGAGGCGAATATAGCTCAGATGGAACCTTGCATCGAGAAAAAGCGATCTGCACACCTCACTCACAAGACAATGCCTAGCCCAAAATCTTTGCAAGCCTTCAAAGCTGCTAATAAAGAGGCAAAACAAATGGCTAGACAATGTGCTAACAACTTCTGGAGGGATACCTGCAACAGAATTCAAGAAAGTCTCTACTTAGGAAATAGTAAGGCTCTATTTGACGGCATTAAAGCGGCCCTGGGCCCAACAGTGTCTAAGCCTGCTCCCCTCCTATCAAAATCTGGAGAAAAAATTACAGATCAAACCAAGCAGCTAAAATAAGCGATTAATTTATTTTAAACATATGATGATTTTGAGAGCATATTACCTTTATTATTATTGAAAGCGTGTTCGAGAGGCTAAGTGCGCTTGAACTTAGCTTGGCTTGGCAACCTAGAAGGGGGCTCGAGGTTCGACACCCGACTCGGGCAGAGTTGTGTTAACTGCGCGCCCAAAGGCAGCACGGAAAACCAACTCCTAGATACCCCCTCCCCCCACGGGTCCACAAATGAGATTGGACCAAAGTGCTCTGAGCATGCTCTCAGCATGAAAGTAGCGCTATATAATAGCTATAATAATTAAAACTGTCATAGCAAAATTTAAGAAAGTATTGCAGTTGGTGCAATATAATTAACATAATAAATAATACTTTTAATAACAAAAAGGTTGTAATAATATTGAAGTACGAAGTTCGTTATCATATATTTAATATTTCGAAACTCTGGACGATATGATTTTTTTTATTGAACCTCTGGATGACGACATCGAATGTGACGAAAAATTAGATTTGTTTTCTATTACTTATAAAATTTAAAATCATAACCCAGAGTAACAAAAGATTCTTGTATATAATGTAATAAAATGTAGGAGAAAACATATTCTAAAGTAGTGCACATTATCCATTTTAATTCAATAAGCAAATAGAGTAGGCCTATATCATTCTCTGGGCATTCTATTTCTAACAATAGTAGAGTATTTTGTTCAGATTATTACATATAAAAATTCAGAGTAACTTTAATGAAAAAAAAATTAAAGATACAAAAAGAAATGAATAATTTTCTTAAATCTAACTCAGTGATGCCCAAATTACGGCCTGCGGGCCTTATCCGGCCCGCCTCGCGATTCCATCCGGCCCGCCCAAACCATGGCACAAATATAATACTTGCACATGAAGTTATTAAACCTGTTCATGCGTAGAGGCAAATCTATGTATAGGACACGTTCTTTTTTGTGTGCGTGTATCGGGCGTACAGACTATGGAATTATTAGAGATCTACAAACAGGACGGAAACTCTATAAACAGCAAGGTTTTCGCTGTATCCGGTTTACAATAAAAAAAAGGACGTGTTAATAAGCTTTGTGTACACAAGTTACATAGGTAACGAAAATTGTAACACTACGGAATAATTTGTTTTTAAATTTTGCAACTTTGAAGTTCGATATCGTGTACTTGACATTGTTTAGTTTATTGTGGACAACTTCAAATGATGATCTATTGAAAACAAACTTTTTTTTTCTAATAATTTTTTTCTGTTATAAGTGACGATGACAAAGTTTATATTGACTCACATTAAACTAAATTGTTTTTAGCGACTCCCGAGAGGGGAAAAGACGCTATTAGTTTTGTGTGGCCTGTCTGTCCGAAAGTAGAAGAGAAAATGAAAATCGGACATCACAATAATTTAGATCATTCAAAGTTCTTATATAACGGCTACTTTTCCTTTTCTAAAAGCTCAAAATCTAATGTTTAAAAATCACTTATGCAAGCAGTTTTTTTAAAGAGAAAAACCTAATTAGTATGCATTATAAATCAGACCTTACTTACTTAGACTTAGGTCCTCGAGCGCCGTTCGGCACATTGGGCAGCAAGCTGTCTCCATAAAGATCTGTCATTGGCAATATCTGCAGCCTCCTCCCACCTGGTGTCCACTGTTCTGAGGTCCTCCATGAAGGTATGACGCCAAGTTATACGAGGACGTCCCTGTTTTCGCTTTCCTCGTATTGGCCTCCATGTCATCGCAATTCTCGGTATGTGTAGTTCATTTTGTCGCAGAACATGTCCTGCAAGTGGTCGACTCCCAGTTCGGCATAGGATTTCCTTGTTTGAGACTCGATCTGTGTAACTGACTCTCAGAATCCGTCTCAGCCATTTTTGTTGAGCCAAATTTAGTCTTTTCTCAATTTTGACAGATGACTTCCATATCTCACATGCATATGTTGCAGTTGGAATGACAATTGTGTTGAGAAGGTGTATTTTTGTCTCGAGTCCAAAGGCTTGGCTTGTCCAAATAGGCTGCAGCCTTTGGAAAATGCTCCCTGCCTTTCCTATTCGGCACACTACATCATGGTATGCATCCTCTTCATTTGTTATGATGCTGCCAATCAGACCTAATTTAAGACAATTAATAATGTTATAAATTTAAGTTTATACCGCGTTTATTTTCGCTGAAACAAACTAGCATTTACTATCTAAGTAACCAACCAAAAGAGGCAAAGAAAAGAGGCCAAAGGATTACTGGGGCACTATATAAGATCTGTCAACCTTCTATCTACATTCTTATCTGTCATTTGTCTTTGATATAATTTCATTCGGATGTTTCTTTCTGAAAATATTGAAACCTGCCTGGTTGGATCACTTCGGGGGCCGATTTTAAATTTATGTCTCCACATAAATTGTCTTTGTAACCATGTTTGAATTTATATTTAATTTATGTTGTGTAAAAAAATATGCAATCTCAAATAATTCAATACCAACTATAACATTTTCTGATAAGTAACAAAAAAAGTTATTGAAGTTTAATCATAACAGGATATGAATACAAATGAACAAAACCAATTATACCTATAATACTATCAAAACGAGAAAAATAAATAAGAGAGAAAGAGTTAAATATGCAAGCCGTTTTTTTAAAAGATAAAATTACATCGTATTTATAATTACTCGCTAGTAATAGTAAAAAAAAAAAACAAACAATATGACAGACTCTGTCTAACAATGTTATGATTTATTATTCAGACGTGGGACAGAGGAGGCAAATGAATTTAGGAAAAGATAATAGTAAACTGATAATGTCTTGGCTTATACAGCTTTAGTGTTTGTTCAAACTAATGAAAATATTTTTTTTTGTTTTATATCTTCTTTGATAGTGAAATACGAATACATTTATAGAAATTTAGATAATAATATCATATATTATATCATATGCATGCTTTGGATGTGGCAAAATATGTGCTTTGCAAATGGAACTACATATCATTGTGAAATACTGTACTCCTAATTATAGCATGGACTAGTAGATAAGCCATTTTGTCTCATATGCATACTAAATTGTTACGTTATATGGCTTTAACATAAGTATAGTCTTTCAACATAGTTGCGGTTATTTTCTATAAAAATTGTAATTAACGAATGGTAACCACTGTCATGTACCCATCATGTTTTGAAGAGAGAGTCTCAAAAATACATCGATAGAACCACCAATTATTCTTTATAAATCGTTACATATCGTTGTAGTTACCTTGAGTAGATAATACTATTTGTATATTTAAAATTTAAAAATAAAATGTTCCAAGGAAGTAGACTATTTTAATATATATGCGATCCCTATTTCCTGATTCTTATTGTAAGTGTAGTAACAAATGTCAACAAATCAAGTTACGCGTGAATGTTTTCCTTGCTGGTCAAGATCGATGCGTTAGTTTGCTTGGCTTTAAACATATCATACCCAATAGGCCAGTAGTAAAGCAGAGGCCTGGGGATCGGGCGTTGTTCATATTGTGTGGGGTTGAAACAAAGTGAAATTTGTTTCCAAAAGAACATTGGCAGTTTTGCTAGCCTCGTTTGAAATTGAAGCAACTCCTGTATAGTCTCTGGAATAAAAGATTCCTTCAAACGTTCTTCTCTTTCTGGACTGTCACCAAGCTGGCTAGATACTGCAATGAATGCCAGTTTAACTAAAGGCCAAGGACTTCGACTTGCTTGGAAAAGAAGCCTGTGAACGGCATCACCTGGAGGCGTGACATTAATTTTGCTGTAGGCCATTATTGTTCTCAAATCATTGTTTGATAAGTAAAAATTAGCAATCAACATTTGTAGTGTATTCCTAAGTCCACTTTTTATACATTTTTCCACATTACAAGGTTGGGAATCACATTCTTCGAGTTTATAAGCAAAACCATTGCTAAGAAAAAGGCTCAAAATTTCCATGCTTAGATCAGCTCTGCTCTTAGAACTATTTTTGCGAAAGGCCAAATTTTCCAGCAGATATTTGTATGTCGTATCAAGAACAACATCTAATTTTCCATTGCATATTTCGATGAATGCCTCAAAGCTAAGACATTTTGACTTGTGCATTAACAGATAAACTAAAGCTGACCTTTTCTGTCTGTCTTTAATGTTAACGTTAGCCCCACTTGAGATAAGAATAGAAATTTCGCACGCAAAATCTCCTGCTAAGAACATAAGAGCTGTTCGTCCGAGATTATCTTGAAGATCTAAATTTGGAGCTCTGGAAATAATTTCTTTAAGTATTGATTGATTCATGTCTTTTTTAGAATTGCCAGCTGCTATTCGCTTTGAGGCTATGATTAAAGGGGAATAACCTAGTTTATTCTGTTTGTTAATTTCAGCTTTATTTTCAAACAGTATTCTAATCACGGGCAAACTGCAACACTTAGTAGCTAGTATCAATGGTGTGTTTCCAAAACACGTAGCTGAGTCCACGTCCGCTCCATTCTTTAGCAGATATATTACTAGCTCTACATTTCCATTCAAAACTGCTATATGCAGCGGTGATCTGCCAAATTTGTCTTTATCATTTACATCAAGTCCTGCCCTGACCAAAGACTCGGCTATCTCTACACTTGTTGAATAGTGCATAGCTGTACCTCCTACTTTGTTTCTCTCAAAGACACTCGTACCAGCAGCCATTAACCAGCGTAGAGATCGGATGCACCTGTGTTGTACCGCTAAATGAAGTACATTGTCGCCTTTTCTATTAATAGTATTTAGCTCGCAGCCGTGTTCCATCAACAAAAGAGCTGTCTCATCAAAACCTAGACGTAATGCCAAAGCTAACGGAGTTTCGTTACTGCGAGACTTTGCGTTTAAATCACTTCCGGCTTTTATTAGTGTTTCAACATTGGGCTTTTTGTTGCATTTTACAGCGATGCACAAGGCAGTTTCTTTTTTTTTATTTCTTGTATCTAGATGAAATTTAAGTTTCTTTTTCTTTTTTTTAAATGGTTTACTCGTCATGCGCTGATCGACATTTGTTACAGTAAATTTATTTAGAAAATACATAAGTATTTTTTCGTTCGCGCAGATAGCTGCGTAATGAAGAGCTTCATTTCCCTGTGAATCACGTACATAAATGTCTGCCCCTGCCTCTAGGAGATAGTACACCATTTCTTCATGTTCCATTAACAAAGCAACTTGTAAAGGGGTACGATTTTCTTTACGTAGCATGTCTAGAGCTAAAAGATTTCTTTTACAACATTCTACGTTGCCTGTGTTATATGATGTTGAACATGGGTTTCGGTAGCAGGTAGGACGATAGAATGGGTTTGCAAAACTGTAGCGGGTATTTGTAGAATGATAGCCTTTAATAAAACGTTTGTTGTTTTCAAGGTTTGAAAGATCTTCTTGAAAAAATTCTTCGCTTATTTTATCATGTATCTTACTTTTAGAACTAATCAATCCATGATAGTAGCCTGTACTATTAACATCCGCCCCCTTTTCTAGAAAATATTTCAATATGTTCATTTGGTTGAAGTACGCGGATAGAATAATTGGTGTTTCATTGTCTATACTTCTTGCATTGGCATCAGTCCCGCTTTCAACTAGCAGACGTATTATTTTCAGCCTTGAATCCTCGTCTGAAGTATCTCCAAGCGCAAGATTTTCTAAGCTGATCATTAAAACAGTACGACGTTTGTTGTCCACAGCATTAACATTAGCCCCAGAGTTAATAAGCAACGCAACAATGTCTACATCATTTGTTCTCACGGCACTAAACAACACTGGCGAACTGAAAGCATCAACTTGGTTAGGATTTGCATGGTGGTCGAGAAGATACTTCACCATTCTGATGTCCTTTTTATGAATAGCCAGTAACAGCAGGAATGTTTTCTTTTTATTTTCTAGATCAATAGAAGCGCCAGCTTCAATCAAACTGCAAACAATTTTAAAACATTCATCTGCTTCGTCTCTTCGTTCATAGAGACGATTTAGTGTCCTCATCAATGCGGAGTTTCCATTTGCATCTTGAATATTGACATTTTTAACAGTTTTGATAATTTGTTGTACAAGACCTGAGTCAAACTGGGATGCAGCTATTAACAAAGGTGCTTCACAAGAGACTGAATAATAGTTCACATCAGCTCCGTTTTGAATCAGTAATTTAGCAACGTCACCAGTGTGTCTTCTCAAAGCCATATTCAATGCAGATTCTTGATTATTGTTTAAAACATTAACATCTGAGTTATTTCTAAGTAAGAAGGTTACTATCTCCAAGGTGTCACACCCCACGACAGTTCTCATAAGTGCCGTGTTTCCTTCAGAGTCTGTGACATTGACATTAGCTCCGGCCTGCAATAGTCTCTCAGCGATATCTTTCTTATTCTGTTTAACAGCGATCATTAAAGCTGTCAACATTTGTCTATTTCTTACATTGACATTACAACCTCTGTCAATGAGCAATTTGACCAAATCGTAGTTTTTCGTTTGTAAACCGAAAATCAATGCTGGAGTTGAATTAAATTCGCCACCGTTCATATCAGCCCCTGCGTGTATTAGAGCCTCAACAATGTTAATGCATTTCGACTTTTTCAAATCTTTTCCAACCAAATCGTAATTTAAAGAAATGGCATGAATTAACGCGTTACGTCCTAGACGGTCTTTACAGTTGACATCAGCACCTGCTTTTATTAATACAGTATTAAGATAATCATTCCCTTTATCTATTGCCAACATTAGAGCAGAAAGACCATCTGAGGTCTGAATATTGACATCAATTTTGTTCTGAATAAGACATTCAGCAATCTTAGTTTCGTTTTCTTTTATTGCCAAGTGTAAAGCGTTGTCTCCTGAGGACGTCTTGACATTAATGTCTGCGCCTTTAACAATAAGATTTTTCGCCAGTTCCAAGTAACCAGATTTCATCAGTTTAAATAAAGGAATCTCTCCATATGCATTGGTAAAATTTATATTGCAACCTTTTTTAATGAGGAAGGAAAGTATTTCTTCAGAATTAAATTTTTTCAATGGCAATACATTTATATCTTTGTTATTTGGTAATGAAAGTAGAAATGGTGTATTCCCTTCTTCGTCTACTGGATCTATATTAGCCTTTTCTTCCACTAAAAGCTGCACAAGATCAAATCGACATGATAGGACCGCTTTATGAAGAGCAGTTCTACCACTAGAATCTCTCCAATTGACATCCACACCAGACAAGACAAGTATTTTTAATAAATCGGGCGAGTCTGAGTGCAAAAACGATAATTCTAAAGAAACTTTGTTTCGTATCAGTTTAGTCACGAGTTCATCTCTACCATGCCTATGAGCAACTATTAAAGCTGTTTCAAACTTCTCTTCAGTATTAGTCTTCGATCGTTTGTTTTCACCTCCAATTATCTCACGGTACATGTTGCAGGAAACAGCGTTCTCCAAAATCGTTAAACCTCTACTGCATGAGAAATGAGCTCCGTAATTGATAAGCAATCTTATAAACTCTGTATTGTAAATTGCATTCGCCATTGACAAGGCGGTGCCCCTACTTGGTTGAGATCGCGGAACGTTAGGATCGGCTCCATGCTCAAGGAGGAATTCACAGGTTCCCAAATCTTCTTTTTCCACCGCCAACATTAGGGCAGTGTTTCCGTCTGCATTTCTGCAATCAATGTCTTTAGGGTTAATGTTTGGATTTCTTGATCTTGCGTCATTAAAGACTTTCCCGACAACATCATTTCGATACTTGCATTCAGAAGAACGATACCCATGAGACAGTGAATACATACTGGAGTTGGATTTGAGCTGAAAACAAATGAAAAATAGTTAAGAAAAGCTAGTAGGTCTTTATTAATCAGTCTTTCAAAATACTCGCAACTTTAGGTGCTTGGTAGTTGGGGTAAGTGTGGGAAATGCGAATAATCAAAATAAATGTTGCAAAGAAGGAAACTTTAGTTTTTGGTTTAGAAGACAAAAACTACTTAAAATAAAAACGTATTACTAAGAATTGATAAACATAACACCTAAAGAAAACCATAAACCATAAACCATATTGGGGCTCGCATTGAATGCTAGTGGGCGTAAATGTACAAGAATAATGTGCTTGGCTCCGAACCAGCGGATCAATAGTTCTGATCGCTGTGGGTTTTGAACATAATCAAAGATCCACAGAACCATACTAGGTGCACCCTATTCAGATACATATCTGACCTTAACTGAGTAACGTAATAACAGTTGGCTGCTGGGCTGGCCACATTATATCCCCGCTTACAGGCGGTCGTCTGCCCAAGGAAACCTTATTGCAGAAATGTTCTTGAATATCAGATAAATATAAGCTCAACAGTGGCGTAGCTTGAGTGGGTGGAGCATTCGAAAATCCTCCCGACCCTTCATAAAATTATTTTTAACATTAAATATTAAATATTACGCAAAATGCAGGTGCCCCACAAAGAGGTCAAGACCCCTTGAACCCTTAGGTAAGTGACAAAGTCTTAGCTACTTCACTGAAACTCACTCTCCTAGAGAAGTCCAATCAAAATAAATGCATCTGACACTTGATACAGATTGGTAACAGCATTTGAGTGGAAGGATGTGGAATAACCGTAAATATAAGTTAGCAAAGATTATCTATGCATCAAAGAATTTGACCGTATATTTCAATAAGATTATAATTTTCTTAATAGTACAATAAGACATTATCTCGAGCTTTCAATGGTATAATAATAGACATAAATAAATATCGACTGGCCAATAAGAGAGTTTTATGAAATCAAAATTTGTGAATTGCAATTGTGTGTAATTTATTTTATGTCTATAAATTTTGTTTGATTTCTAAGACTGAAGATCATACAATTTTTATTCTGTACATAATTCGGAAATCCGAATTCAATAGATATACATGTTTTCAAGTTACATGAAGTTGCTTCCTTTTTCCAGTCTATATTTATTTATGTCTATGGGTATAACACAGGGGCGGCCCTAGCAGTGCGCGGGGCCCTGGGCGAGCGTCATGTGCGGGGCCCCTAGCCGCAAAGGTAGACTATATATTGTTAGGTACTCAATTCATAATTATAGGCCTACTTATTTAGCGACGCACCATAAAAGACGCATAG
>JADKLZ010001913.1:27815336-27844679 GCA_021533235.1 Biomphalaria straminea
TGTTTCGTTTTAGATGTGAAGTTTTTCAATTCTTAAATGTTATGGTTTGATGTTTGGTTTTAGATGTGAAGTTTTTCAATTCTTAGAACTATCGTTTCCTAGCAGTTTTTGTTTTATTTTCAGCTGAGCCTCAACTCCAGCATGCATCTTGTCTGATGATGACGATGATCGTTCTTATCAATCCAAAGTTCGAAATTACGTTGCCTTGAAAGTTTTCAATGACGCAAGATCAAGAAATCCCAATATTGACTCTAAAAGCATTGATCGCAGAAATAAGAACAGAAACACTGCCCTTATGTTGGCGGTGGAAAGAGGAGATTTAGGAACCTGTCAGTTCCTCCTAGAAAACATGGAGCCAATCCTAACGTCCGTCAATCTCGATCACGTATAATTACAGCCCTGTCGATGGCGAATAAAATACACAATACAGAAATTATCCGTTTGTTCCTGAGGCACGGGGCTCATTTCTCATGCAGCCAAGGTTTAGAAGTTTTGGAAAAGCTGTTTCACAAAATATGCACAGTGAGATAATCGAAGGTGAAAACAAACGATCGCAGACTAAAACTGGAAAGAAGTTTGAAACAGATTTAATTGTTGCTCATCGGCATGGTAGAAATGAACTCGTGACCAAACTGATACAAAATAAAACAATTTTTAGAGTTATCACTTTTAAGCTCAGACTCGCCTGATTTAATTAATAAAAATGCTTGTCTCTTCTGGTGTGGATGTCAAAAGATTCTAGATGTAGAACCGCTCTTCATAAAGCAGTCCTATCATGTGCAGCTTTTATTGGAAGAAAAGGCTCATATAGATCCAGAAGACGAAGAAGGTAATACGCCGTTTTTACTTTCAATACCAAATAACAAAGATGTATATTTAGTGTTCTCTGAAACACGTTATTCCAAAGAAATAGTTTCCTTCTTCATTGAAAACGGCTGCAATATTAATAGTACCAATCTATATGGAGAGATTCCTCTGTTTAAACTGATGAATTCTGGATTCTTGGATCTGGCGAAAAAACTTATTGTAAAAAGGCGCAGACATTAATGTCAAGACGTCCTCGGGAGACATCGCTTTGCACTTGACAATATAAGAAAACGAAACTGAGATTGCTGAATGTCTTATAGAGAAAAAAATTGATATTGATATTCAGACCTCAGATGGTCTTTCTGCTCTAATGTTGGCAATAGAGAAAGGGAATGATTATCTTGTAAATGTATTAATTAAAGCCAGTGCAGATGTGAACTATAAGGACCGTCTTAGGCGAAGCGCGTTAATTAATGCTATTTCTTCAAATTACATATGGAGAGGAAGAGATATTGAAAAAGAAAAGTACATTAATATCGTTGAAGCTCTAATACAATCAGGGGCTGATGTAAAATGTAGAGATAATGATTCAACTCCAGCACTGATTTTGTGTTTAGAAAATAATAACTTTGAATTGGTCAAGCCGCTCAATGTCCTAGGTTGTAAAGTCAATTTATAAAAAAAACAAAAAAAAAATGATGACACCTTTAATGCTCGCTGTTGGTAACAATCAGAAAGATATCGTTGAAAGATAATTACAGGCAGGAGCTAATGTCAATGACACAGACTCTAAAGAAAAAACGGCACTTATGACAGCACTCGTGAAAGGGGAAACTAGGCACACTGACGTAACTAAATTACTGATTCAAAACGGAGCTGATGTTAATTCTTATGCAGTGCCTGGTAAAGCACCTTTGTTAATAGCTGCAGCCAAATTAGACTCTGATCTTGTACAAGAAATTCTCAAAACTGATAAAAGTGTGAATATTCAAGATAAAAATGGAAACTCAGCTTTGATGAGAACACTGAAAAGATTCTACGAACGTCCGTGGTATGGTCCTTTAAATCCCTGCTCAGACGAAGCAGATGAATGTTTTAAAATTGTTTGCAGTTTGATAGAAGTTGGCGCGTCTATTGATCTAGAAAATAACATGCAACAATTTCCGCTGTTACTTGCTATTGATAAAAAGGACACCAGAATGATTAAGTATCTTCTCGACCATCATGCAAATCCTAACCAAGTTGATGCTTTCAGTTCCCCAGTGTTGTTTAGTGCCGTGAGAACAGATGATGAAGGCATTGTTGCGTTGCTTCTTAACTCTGGGGCTAACGTAAATGCTGTGGACAAGAAAGGTCGAACAGCTTTAATGGTCTGTTTGGTAAAGCTTGCATTTAAATATATTCCAGACGAGGGATCGCGGTTTAAAATAATACGTCTGCTTGTTGAAAACGGGGCTGATGCCAATGCATGTAGTGAAGACAATGAAACACCAATCATTATATCAGCTTACTTCAACCAAATGAACATATTGAAATATTTTCTAGAAAAGGGGGCGGATGTAAATAGCACAGGCTACTTTCATAGACTGAATGATTCTATAAAAACGTCAAATACATCAATTATAAGTAAGGATATACAAGATATTTTCGACTGTTATGTACCTTCAAGTCCCTTCTATAGTTATGCAACTCGCAGCTATAGTCCTACAAGTCCTACCTATACTCCTTCAAGTCCAAGCTATACTCCTTCAAGTCCAAGCTATACTCCTTCAAGTCCAAGCTATACTCCTACAAGTCTTTGCTACAAGACGTCATGTTCACCTACACATAAACCAGTAAACGAAGAATTTTGTCAAAGAAATCTTTCAGACCTAGACATATTCCCTACAATCGTCTCCAATAGACCTTCAAATCCCGAAAAATGGACGCAATGTTCATCCTCATGTAACACTGGCAGTGTACAATTTTGTGGAAGAAATGTTTCAGGCCTAGACTTGTTACCTAAAAAAATGCACACACTGTTACAAGTTGCTTTGATAATGGAACATGAAGAAATGGTGTACTATCTCCTAGAGGCAGGTGCAGACATTTATGTACGTGATTCACAGGGGAATGAAGCTCTTCATTACGCAGCAAACTGCTTAAACGAAAAAATACTAATGTATTTTTTAAATAAATTTAATGTTACTTATGTTGATCAGAACAAGAGTAGTAAACCACCAAGGAGAAAGAAAAAGAAACCTAATTTTGATTTAAACACAAGAAATAAAAGAAATGAAACTGCTTTATTCATCGCTGTGAAATGGAAGAGACACCCCAATGTGAAAACACTAATAAAAGACGGAAGTGATTTGAACGCAAAGTCTCGCAGTAACGAAACTCCGTTAGCCTTGGCATTACGTCTAGGTTTAGATGAAACAGCTCTTTTGTTGATGCAACACGGCTGCGAGCTAAATACTATTAATAGAAAAGACGACAATGCACTTCATTTAGCTGTACAACACAGTTGCATCAGATCTCTACGCTGGTTAATGGCTGCTGGTATGAATGTCTTTGTGAGAAACAAAGTAGGAGGTACAGCTATGCACTATTTAACAAGTGTAGACATAGCCATATATTTGGTCGATACAGGACTTGATGTGAATGATAAAGACAAATTTGGCAGATCACCCTTGCATATAGCAGCTTTGAATGGAAATGAAGATCTAGTAAGATATCTGTTAAAGAATGGAGCAGACGTGAACTCCGCTACGTGTTTTGGAAACACACCATTGATACTTGCTACTAAGTGTGGCAGTTTGTCCGTGATTAGAATACTGTTTGAAAATAAAGCAGAAATCAACAAACATAATAAACTAGGTTATTCCCCTTTAATTATAGCTTCAAAGCGAATAGTAGCTGGCACTTCTGAAAAAGACATAAATCTATCAATACTTAAAGAAATTATTTCCAGAGCTCCAAATTTAGATCTTCAAGATAATCTCGGAAGAACAGCTCTTATGTTCCTGTCAGGAGATTTTGCGTGGGGAATTTCTAATCTCATCTCTAGTGGAGATAAGGTTAACATTAAAGACAAACAGAAAAGGTCAGCTTTCGTTTATCTTTTGTTGAATAAATCAAAACGTATTAACGTTAAAGAATTCATTAATGTGTGCAATGGAAAATTAGATCTTCTTCTTGATGCGCAATACAAATTTTTGCTGGAAGACTTGACCTTTAGCAAAAAACGTTCTCAGAGTACAGCTGATCTTAGCATGAAAATTTTGAGCCTTTTTATGAGTAATGGTTTTTTTACAACCTCAAAGAATGTGATTCCCGGCCTTGTAATGTGGAAAAATGTATAAAAAGTGGACTTAGGAATACACTACACATGTTGATTGCTAATTGCTACCTATCGAACAATGATTTGAGAACAATAATGTCCTACAGCAAAATTAATGCCACGCCTGCAGGTGATGCCGTTCACAGGCTTCTTTTCCAAGCAAGTCGAAGTCCTTGGCCTTTAGTTAAACTGGCATTCATTGCAGTCTCTAGCCAGCTTGGGGATAGTCCAGAAAGAGAAGAACATTTGAAGCAATCTTTTATTCCAGAGACTATACAGGAGTTGTTTCAGTTTCAAACGAGGCTAGCAAAACTGCCAATGTTCTTTTGGAAACGAATTTCACTTTGTTTCAACCCCACACAATATGAACAACGCCCGATCCCCAGACCTCTGCTTTACTACTGGCCGATTGGAGATAATATGTTTAAAGCCAAGCAAACTAATGCACTGAGCTTGATCAGCAAGGAAAATAGTCACACGTAACTTGATTTGTTGACACTTACAATAAGAATCAGGAAATGGGATTATATATATATATATATATTTATAGTTTACTTACTTAAAGCTTTTTTTTAAATTTTAAATATACAAATGGTATTATCTACTCAAGGTAACTACAACGATATGTAACGATTTGTAAAGAATGGTTGGTGGTTCTATCGATGTATTTCTTTATACTCTATCTTTAAAACGTGATGGGAACATGACAGTGATGACCATACGTTGGTTACAGTTTATAGAAAACATAACTGTAAATATGTGGAAAGACTAAATCAAACAAATTCATAGCCTAATAACATAACAATTTAGTATACATATAGGACAACACGGCTTATCCACAAAACAATACCATAATAAAGAGTACAGTATTTCACAATGATACGTACTCCCATTTGCAAACAAAATATTTTGCCACATCCAACGCATGCATATGATATGATATATCTATCTAAATTTCTATTAATGTATACGTATTTCAATATCAAATTAGATATAAAACAAAAATTACACTTTTTTATCAATTTGAATAAAAAAAAAATATGTACGGTATATGCCAAAACGTTATCAAATCTCTTCCTATCAAATGCTATTGTATAAATTAAAAATGTACGATCATAAAATTGAGAAATCACAGGTTAAAAATATTTTTTTTTTAAAATATAGAGTTTGTTTCAGAGCTCCTTAAGGAAAAGGTATTAAATTATATATAAATCAAGCATTGAACAAATTTACGTCCTGCGAAACTTTGTCAAAAAAAAAAAAAAAGCTTAGACAACTAACAAAGGACAAAAAATCAGTTTTGTAGATTTAAAAAAAATAAGTTTGATAGCGTCCATTGGTATCACTCTAGGAAATAAGGTTTCTAGCAACGATGTGTTAAAAATCCAGCAATATGTCTTAAGCAAATCAAGCTGTTGTTTCACAACAGACAGTGGAATTCTTCAACATCGATATGAGATTAGGGTGTATCTTATCACCATTTGTTTTTCTTGTAGCCATCGACGATGTAATTAAACAGACTGCATTCGGATTCCCAAGAAGTAAACCAAACCAAGTTGGATTTTGCAGGCGACATAGAATTACTTTGAAATACAATTAAATGTATACATGAGACGACCGATAAAGACGCCCTAAAAGTTATACATTAGGGTGCAAGCAGCAGCAGGCTATCCAGTCCCAATCATAATTGGTCATACAGATCTTTAACAAATAGTTAAGATATTAAGGCAGTGTTAACTCAAGTAATGGAGATATATATCATGGTGTTACATATCGGTTTCGACGTTACTTTGTTAAGATCATAATATAAAAAATATAAAAAATTGCAGGAAAGAGAATGACATACTATTTTTGCTTATTGAGATAAATGGCTCATGTTCTCTTATAAGTTATATGCTTACTCTTAAATTTTATTACATTATATTCAAGAAGTTGTTGATACTCTGGGTTATGATTTCAAATTTTATAATTAATTGAAAAAAAATCTAATAATTTTGATAATACTTATTTCCAACAATTTCGATGTCGTCACCTAGAGGTTTAATAAAAAAAAAAAATCCTTATCCTCCAGAGTTTCAATATATGAAATATATGACGGCCAACTTCATGTGTACTTTAATATTATTACAACCATGTTGTTATTGCAAGCACTGTTTGTTATGTATTTATATTGTATGAATTGAAATACCTACTCCAATGTTTGCTATGATAGTTTCATGTAATAAAGGAAATATTTTCACAAAATCATCATATTTTGAAAAGCAATTAAATGCTCATTACATTGCGTATCTACCATATATTGTTCAATGTACTGATCACTGACTCATAGTGTCCTACTTGCTCTTGACGATAAAAAGTGTATTATAAGAAAATAGGTTGTTTAAACGTTCTTGTCTGGGGAATGGAGGAATTGAAATAGGGGAAGCCAAAAAATAATGAAATATTATTGAAATACTAGCATTTCCACTAGCTACACAAATGTCAAAAGTGTGTAGATTACGGCGAGGGTTTTTTTTTTCAAAGTAGTCTGTGTATATTGTGTATAAGGAAATTTAGACAATTTCTAAATTGGACACTTTTTAACAAGATGTGACAATGTGTCTAAAAGTAAAAGTAAAGTTCCCCTTTCAGACCTAGTGGTCTATAGGGCAGATGATGTAAAGGTCATCTGATTCTGTGGCCCACGGTTAACGAGGGTGTCATGTGGCCAGCACAACGACCAACCGCCTTTACTTTTCCCCAACTAATGTCAGGTACCCATTAGAGCTGGGTGGACTCAAGGGCGCCCGAAAATCCCGAAAATAAAAATCCCAGTCTTCACCAGGATTCGAACCCGGGACCTCCAGTACGGAAGCCAAGCGCTTTACCGCTCAGCCACCGCGCCCTCTGACAATGTGTCTACCATCAAAATATTTTGTTGAGGTGTAGGAATGGGGATGATTGTAACTTTGTCCATATGTCCAAAAGGAGTGTCCTCACGCCAAAGTCGTTGACCTTAAGCTAAAATATTTTCAATTTAGATTTATGTACATAAAATAATACAAATTATTATTAGTGTTAAATTAAAATGCATTTCAGCTTAGCTTGTAAATGATATTTGGAAAAACAAAATAATGAAATAAAAAAAAGAGACACACGTCTTTGAGCTAGAGGAGATGCTGGTCTTTTAATCAATCTGCTGTCTTGTTTGTTGTCCCCTATATATTTTAATAGAGTGTTTGGTAAAGGCTCACAGCCACTTTTGATTTCACTACTGAATCAATAAACAATTTCCCAGAAACAAATACAATATTTTATATTTATGTTTTTAGAGCCGCATAATCTTAGTTTCTTATTCTATCTTTAACAGGTTTCAACCATTAAAAATCAAAATGAGATTAAGGCTTTGCCCTGTTATGTTCACACTGGGCTCTACTTTTGCTTGCAGCAGAGTCTGATGGATTGTCGCTGTTTTACAGGGGATACTAATCAGGTCTTTGCTTATATGGTCAAAGACGATGTAGTTCGGAGAGGAGAAGGCGTACTTGCTATCACTGGCCACTGCCTTCAGTTTCTCCTTATTAACGCCTTTACCCATGCCGACAGAGAGGACGCTGGCATCAACTGACGTCTTTAAGTTGTAGGCTGGCTGCACGGCTGAAAAAAAAAATTAAACAAAAATAAAAAGTCAAATTCTCCTTTCATATGTACGATCTACAGGGCAGATCATGTAAAAGTCCTGTGTCTGACGGTTATATACTTTTATAATAAGTCTATTATTTTTATGAACAGCTAAGAATTCAATCAATGCAATCTATAGGGCAGATGATGTACAGGTCATCTGTTTCTGTGGCCTACGGTTAACGACGGTGGTATGATCCGAGCTAGACCGTCGTAGAAATAACGTGTACAATCTATTTTACCAGACTAACAGACAGAGTTAGTATAAGCTTTTTAAAAACAAAACTCAAGGAAACATTAATTTTAACTCTTTCTCTCCTAACTGACGATACCAGCGTTGATTCCATTAGAGTGTGGTAAATAATTACGGAGAGAAAGAGTTAAGATGATTAATTTTTAAAAAACTATGACGTTCAAACCAGAGATTTCAATGTCTGGCTAATGATGTGGTTTATGGGAAAATAGTTGAATCCTTTTTTTGGAAATACCCGTCAAATTTCCTTTCAGCTTCCACACAGTTTTTTTTTAACACTTTCAACCCATGAAAAGCTAGCAAGCTTCAACCTATAATAAATGGCACAAAAAGGACTGGATAATTTGTGCTTACTCTTGTGTTGTGTGATAGCCCGTCGGTCATGAGGAAAACAATGTTAGGTACATCAGCTCGACCACCTGCAGCCTCGTCAAACATCTTCCACTCAACGACAGCGTCCAGAGCCTTGTTGGTGAATGTCCCTGAGTAGTTTGATACTTGACGTCCAGCAATGCCTGCAAAGAGAGCATATTTAATTGACATTCTCTGACTATGAACGAATGTTTTCCGTAGATCAAATATTAGAATTTATGCTATCGACCATATTGTTTTTTTTTACACTATATAACAAGTCATCGTGGGGTCTTTTCTCTGTAATAACCCTGTCTATAATCTCTTCGTTGGTGATGCGGTCTTTAATATGATACCTAGGATCCTTCTGTAGCATATCAATCCCTTGCTAAAATCAATCTCTCAAGCTTTGCAATCAGCGTTCTAGACATATAAGATGACAAATAGCTGGTTAAACTATTTGTTCATAAAATGTTCTTCTGGCCCTTTTGGTCCAAATCTGGCTTTTTTTTCTAACATTACAACGTCCATGACCACTTTCTTTCTTATTTTTTTTGAGATCTTTCTAAGACTTAGGTTTTAAAGGACATATCACTGATTTCCATAACTCGTATTACCTTTCACAGCTTATAAGTAAAGCTAATTTCCCCTTTCAGACCTTGTGGTCTATAGTGCAGATGATGTTAAGGTCATCTCATTCTTTTGCCCACGGTTAACGAGGGTGGTATGTGGCCAGCACAACGACCAACCGCCTTTACTTTTCCCCAACTAATGTCAGGTACCCATTAGAGCTGGTTGGACTAAAGGGCGCCCGAAAATCCCAAAATTAAAAATCCCAGTCTTCACCAGGATTCGAACCCGGGACCTCCAGCACGGAAGCCACCACGTCCTCATCTGTTTCTGTGGCGTTCGGTTAACTAGGGTGTCATTCTATTCAATACACATACATATATCATGATTGTGAAATTAATAACTCAAAATTACTTAAATAGTAATTTAAAACAAAACAAGATTACAAAGAGAGTTTTTGTGATACACAAACTCAGAGGCGGCCCCCGTCGGAGTTGGATCCCTGTCAGATCCGCCTATTCGCAAGAGGTTTCGGATGTTCCTTCTAAGTTGAAAATAATTAACTTCTCGCTGGACGACGGAGGATGGCGAGAAGGGAATAAACCTGCTTATCTTGATGTTTGCGCACTAGACTGTAGTTCGGATTTATCATTGGTCCCTGGCTCAATTCCTGTATGCTCCCATCCTTAAACTATCGCAATATTTCTGAAAGAACAGTAAAGGTTAAATTATATTTTAAAAAGCCTTTAGTGTTTTTTTTATCTAACCGTGACGGACAGACCAACCAACAGACAAAACGCACAAAAATATGCTTCTTTCATTCTAATGAGGCACTAAACAGTTTTGTTTTTAAAAATCTGATTTTTTTTTTTTAAATTAAGAAATTAGTTTAGAATCATGTCATTGCCGGGCTTTACGCTAGTACACGAAAGTCGCTGCTAAAAGTTCATTTTAAAAAATATGCGTGATATGCACATGCTAAGAGCATTACTTATAGTAACATTTCCTCCCTTACATTTATGTAATTGTTTTAGAATTTGTGTTTTGTTATTAAAAAAATCGCTTGCATAATTAATTTTATAAATTAAACGGTTTACTTTTTGAAAACTAAAAGTAGCCGTTGCACCTAAACTTTTCAAGCCGCATTTAATGATGAAAAAATATTTTTGTATCTCTTCTAGTTTTGGCGCCCTGAGTGTGACAGACGGACATACGGACAGACGGACATTTTGCTTAAATCTAATAGCGGCTTTTCCCCTTACGGGTTCGCTAAAAACAACCATATAGTTTCATCTCCAAAAATATTGACCTCAACACTATTTCATTTTAAAACATAGATTCCATACCAGGTTCAGTTCACGGTAACACATGCATCTTCTAACCAAGAACGATGAAGATAAAGTTCAGGATAGCGCCAAAACTCACATCTCAATATAATGCCAACATTGACACAATGAAACCTGAAACTCTATAGAAAGACCAATAACATAGATTCTTCTTAACTAACTACAAAA
Source organism: Biomphalaria straminea (assembly GCA_021533235.1). Lineage (NCBI taxonomy): Eukaryota > Metazoa > Mollusca > Gastropoda > Planorbidae > Biomphalaria > Biomphalaria straminea. The sequence continues at coordinate 27,825,814 of JADKLZ010001913.1, forward strand.
TACAAATACGACCGAATCCATAATAAAAAAAAACTTTATAATAAGAAATAAAACTAACCCTAAACAGGCAGTGGCGTAGCGTAGGAGGGGAGGGAGAGATTTAAAAAATCCGCCGGGCCCCCACTTAGGGTGTCCGAAATTTGTTTGTAAATACATAAATTAATATATTTGATTTACAAATAGTGAAAAGTACCGGTACGTTTTAAAATATTTTTCAGAAATAGAAAAGTTAAAGTTAGTTTTACATTTTAAAATGCAAATCTTTAATAGATGTGTTGCTTATTTATTTTACTTTCAAAAGAGATCAAACGTGCTTGCAGCAAAAACTAAGAATATTACTCTCATTGTTGCTACGAACAGGGGCGTCCTTAGCAGTGCGCGGGGCCATGTGCCTGTGCCATGTGCGGGGCCCCGTAAGGAAAAACTATATATACCGTACCACATCACGCTAACCGGCTAATTTGTCGCTAACGCTGTAACAATAACAAGACAGTATGTCTGCCTTAACGCTGTTACTACTAAACATAGAACATTGCGTAGCCATTGTTGGCCGCGCTATGTGCTATATATACTCTATTGTAATTGTTCTGCATCAAGAAAACTCTTTCAACTATAAAAATTACTCCCATGGCCATAGGAAAATAGACGGAAGCAACCAATCCAAATATTTTATTTCGTAAACAAAACATCGACATCCAATCGGATTGTATTAGGAAAATATGTGGTGATCATGTTTGTGACAATAAAATCTCCGATCGCGGGGCCCCCCTCACTGGAGCGCCTGCCCCACTTGCCGCTACTGGCCACGAATAAAACTGTGTTAGAGTTACAATTTGAGTTACAATTCGGTCCTCTCACAATGTAAAAGATGATAGGGAAAAATGACTGGCATTTTTTTTTTTAGTGGGAGGGAGACGGTTAAGCGTTTCCCCATTACAGACCTTGTGAACAACGGGGGGTCAGACTATTTTGAGGTCAGCTGTTTCTTTAACCAACGGTTAATGAGCAGGGTGTTATGTGGCCAGCACAATGACCTACCGCCTTTGCTTTCTCCAACTAAAGTCAGATACCCGTTAGAGCTGGGTAGACTCAGGGGTGCCATACAAATCCCGAAATTCAAAATCCAAGTCTTCACCAAGATTCGAACCCAGGACTTCAGGTTGGAAAGTCAAGCGCTTAAAGATTCGACCACCGCGCTCAGTTAAAATTAATTCTTTGTTTCGAAAATAGGGAATGTTTTGACTTAGAGACAATGATGTGACTAGTAAAAACAAGACTAGGTTTGAGTCAGAGCGAAATATCTGCCGATGTAAACAGACTACTTTCAGGACGCCTTAGAGATAGGAAGCTTGTTATGAATGTAAAGAGCTGACATTCGACGGTTCCATTTCGGCTATTTAATTTCTTATTCAGTATCTGTGTCGACTAACTTATATTGATTGTTCGGCCTTTCGCCTGAGTTATTGCAGCTAAGTGTTACCCCCCCCCCCTTTTGTTTAGTGGCATTAGACATCATGGAAGGGCCTAACAGTTATGATATCGAAGTTTCAATATTTTTTCAAGTTTTTCATATCTAAACGGGACGCATGGGCGGACTACTATGCCAATAGCGCTATTCCTCTTTAATTTGTTTCTAATAATGTCGATAGGACAAGGTTAATAGTTTCTGAAAGTGTTTGTTGATTTATGTCGATGATATTAGCAAAGAGTTTTTTATTTCTGTGCATTTATATCTAAGAGTACAAGAAGTCTGAAGATTTTAAATAGACCTACACCCAGAAAAGAACAAAAAACAGTTTTTTAGGTGTTCTTAGAAATGAGTATATATTTATTATAAGACTCTAAATATCTAGACTCGACTTGAGAAATATATTCTAGCCTACTTAATGTTTTTGATGCAGACACTGTAAGGCAGCCAAGCAAACCTATACACTAAGCGTAGGGCTATGAATATCAGCCAAGCGTACTAAACAAATTATAATAGATCCAAATGTGTAATTGTAATCGTCATTCTCGGGCTTCACAAGGGGGAGGGGAATTAGCTGGAAATACACGTAGAGATGTTCTAATAATAAACCAGCATTTAAGTACATCGCACTAGTTTCTGGTAAAAGCAATATCGAAAGTAGTTAAGGAGATGTCAATAAAAAACTAAAGTTTTCTTTAAGACCTTGTGTAACGGCAGAAGAAATTCATCTGTTTCTGTGGCCTACGGTTAACGAGGGTGTCATGTGGCCAGAACAAAGACCCACCGCCTTTACTTTTTCCCAACTAATGTCAGGTACCCATTAGAGCTTGGTGGACTCACAGGAACCCAAGGACCCCGATATTCAAAATCCAAGTCTTGACCAGGATTCGAACCCCGGTTCAGAACCCAAGCGCTATACCACTAAGCCACCGCGCTTCCGAAAAAGATGTATTTACCACGAAATAAATCTTTTTTGAACTCATAAAATCTAAACGAAGATTCTAAAAGTCTCTTTTAGCTTGATGTTGTACTCTTTTACTACACCATTAATAAACGGCTTAACGTAAGTAAAGCAGATAGATAAGAAAGAAAAGATAATTCTTATGGGCCTAAACAAATGAAACATTAACAAATGGAAGGGCCAGTTATTGAATGAAATTATATTCAAAGAATGTACAGAAAGAAATGGAAGTGACAACAAGAAGTGCAAACCTTCATCAACCGATGCCTGAGAAATATCCTAAAAATAAAATGGTATGACAAAGTAGAAAATACCAAACCGTGGGAAATGAGTGGGCAGAAAAATATAGAGATGCAGATCTTGGAGAAGAAGTGGAGATGAATTGGTCACACCCTTAGAAAAGATACCATCAACAGAGTTAGGCAGGCCTTAGAGTGGAACCCCCAGGGAACAAGACGTAGAGGAAGACCAAAACGAACATGGCGACGCAGCATACTGGAGGAAGCCGAGAGGACCGGAAAGAACTGGGAAGCCATCAAAAACTTGCAAGAGACCATGGAGAGTGGCGTAATTTTGTCGATGCCCTATTTTCCTCAAGGAACACAAAGGAACGATAATGATGATGAAATGCGTAAAAGTGCTTGCTATCGACGATAGAAAAAACGTTCATGAAAAGAAGGATGCAGTTTTAACCGTGATTCTTTCTACCATGCCGATGAGAAGGCGAAAAAAAGATTTTTGTTTTAAAAATATCCCTACTTAAATCTAAGAGCAGAGTTGGACATGTTTTCTATTGAGACCGACATATTTGATACCATTCATCTCTTAGTACTTATGCCGCAGTAAAGAAAAAGCAATTTTAAAATCACACAAAAGTTAGCAGCTATGCGTAGTGTGCATGGGCCATAACTGGCGCTGATCTTTTTCATAAGTTTTATCTCTCATGAATTAACTTTCTATTCTTTGTGAGAAAGAAGTGGGAGAGACTAATGATGCAGCCATAAATCCTATACTCTTAAGCGAGCAATTCTTGTATATATATATATATATATTTAATATCAGGTGGCCGAGACTTGCTCGGTTAAATAATTTATACTAAGAAAGGTTATATACTACTGCTACTGGTGCTACAGCCCATGGAAGGATATGACCTGCTTTTACACATCCCTCCATTCAGTATCTCCGGGGCCTTTCTTCACCACGCCCTAACGGTAACTAAGTTTTTTACTTAGGTTTATAGTTAAATCAAAAGTGGCTGCAGCGTAGCAAACTCGTTGACCGCTAGCTAGATATCTTGTTCAGTGTGAGCAAGTAATGAGTAGAGCAGCTGTGTAATCACCATTTCCTTTGTTTTGGTACGGGACATTGCACACTGAAGCATGAACACATGGTCATAATTTTACCAGCAAAATAATAATTATAATAAGGCTTGACATCAAATCCGAAGATTAATGAGCAATGCAGTATTTTCAGTGGCTACGCAGCCCCAGATGTGACCTATATATTTTGCCACATCCAGGGCAAGCATAACCATTGTCCTCCGGTGGTCGATTAAGATTTTCTTTTCGCGTCTAACGATTTTCTTTAAAATTTCACGGTATGTGCGTATTAGTGAGAAAAAAATTCTGAACTCATTGGCCACATCGGGAAAACTCGAGTTCGACCGTTATTTCGATATGAAAATGTCTCAATTTAATTTTGGTTAGAATAATTTGTGAATGAAATGGAAAATTTATGAATGAAAGTTTTCCATGACGTAAACGGGAAAAACGATGCTTACGTCACTAGACTTACCGTGGTACAATGCAAACAAGAACAAGTTTTTAAGAATCATTTGACCTGATTAAACATTTGCGCACCATCTCAGTAAAAAAACTTAGGGTTACCGTTAGGGCGTGGTGAAGAAAGGCCCAGGAGATATCTGAATGGAGAGATATGTAAAAGCAGGCCATATCCTTCCATGGGCTGTAGCACCAGTAGCAGTAGTATATAACGTTTCTTAGTATAAATTATTTAACCGAGCAAGGCTCGGCCACCTGATATTATGACTAAATGACACAGCTGACTGGAAGCAAGAGTTATCAGAAAGGTTGGAAAGTTAAACTGAACCTCTGTAATGAGGTGTTGAATCAAGACGGTGTGTTCTCCACTCTAAATGTCATCAACTTACAAGTGTTGAGCCACACAAGTTTTTAATTTTTTTGAAAGCGAGTACGAACATGAATAGGCTACATTTTCACAGTTAACTGCGCTAGTAAAACAGAAAAGATAAGACTTGAAATTGAATTTTTTTTATGAATTTAGCCACATCACATATAAATGAACACAAATTTACATGTAAAAACTATGATTTCGCACGTGTATGACTTTTTGAAGTGATAGGTGAAAAGGGGCGAAACCAATGTTAGTCTACATAATTACCTCAAACATCTATGCTTGGTGTATATGAGGCCGAATATGCAGTAATTAGCTTCGGATAAACGTATGACATCCCGCAATTAGTGTGTGTTCTAGATCTACGAGTTGTCATAAAACAAACTTTATTGTTAATTTCATTTTTTTCTTAATGTGGCCAGCGACACGAGCGTTGGAAATTAAAATAGCTCGCAGGCTGAATTAGGTTGGGCATCACTGAAGGATCACAACACTGTACGGGGAATTCAACCTGTTGGAGTCGTTTTTTAGTTTCAGTTTCGGTTCTGCTGTTATAATGGGTTTATATTTACCTACTCTTTTAGGTTGTTGAGAAATTATAATGCCAAGCCAGTAGTCTACAACATTATTTCGTCTACAGCATTCCTTAGTTATTTTTCAAACAATTAAAGTGAGATGTTTTAATATCTTGTGTAAATATAATTTGTATTCTTGGTATTAGTAAAGGTAAGAAGATACATGGAAACAAGTTTCTATACATCTATTATTTGAAGGAATTATTTAATACTAGTCGAGCCGCAACGTGGAATAAGATAAGATACTTTTTATTGATCCAATCAAATGGAAATTCAGTTTTGTTGCGATGGACAGCCTCAGTGTGACTTCTGTACAATTACAACGTAGATGCACAATATAGATGCACATACGAACAACATTCACATAAGAAAAACACATACACACTTACAACAGCGCTCTATAAATAGACTTATATGTACTTCAATACGATGAAAGAATGTTAATGTAGGTCATCCTAGGTCTATTATTACTAAATGTTTTAATTTTCTTCTTTGGTACAATCATGTTTTCAAAGAACTGGATGTATGAATTAACAGTTGTGTTAAGTTCATCTGTCTGGGCAGTTGTTTACAAACATGTCCTAATCTGTTTGCTCCTGACAACTTTGTAGTTGTAAAATAGCGTCGTTGACCACGCCAAAATGGACTGTATTTTGGGTTTGTTGTTTTTAAAACCGTTTCTACATTGTGTGGTCCGACTCTCCGATGTGAAATAACGATCGAGGTGTGTAGGCCATTTTTATGTCAAATGTTTTATCGTGCCTTGTGGACATATTGAGTATATGTTGGCAAGTGTTGAGCAAATGAAAGACTATTGAAATCTCCCAGAACTAGTCGGACAGCATCAGCGTCAACTCTCTATTTTCATTGGTGTCTGGATATTTAGGCACCGGATATTTAGGCACCCGGATATTTAGGATATTTAGGCACCCGGATATTTAGGCACCCGGAAATTTAGGCACCCGGATAATTAGGCACCCGAAAATTTAGGCACCGGATAAATAGGCACTTTTTGACAAGGCGGATAATTAGGCACCGGATATTTAAGCACTTTTTAATTAGCGACCTTAATTTTGAAAATAATTTTAAAATGTTAACGTACATTTTATCCTTAGGCTATGGGCTATCGGTGACGTTATGAAAAATAGCAACTATAACGATTCTAACTAAAGAAAAGCTGACAAAATGGGGAAAAAAAAACGACAATCATGAGAATGTGTGGAAAAATAATGACTCCTGAGTCTATATATAATGTTACGAATCTCACTATCCAGGCTCTCTGCAAACTGCACCATACACCACCAACTGAAAGAACTTGACAACTCCGGGCTCCAAAATAACGTAAAAGTTTAATGTCAATAAAGAACAGCCAATATAGTACAATTGGCAACACGTATCACAGACTGTACAATTATCTCTCCGATAGCACCGTATCGCCGTATCAACTCGTGCCTAATTATCCGCCTTGTCAAAAAGTGCCTATTTATCCGGTGCCTAAATTTCCGGGTGCCTAATTATCCGGGTGCCTAAATTTCCGGGTGCCTAAATATCCGGGTGCCTAAATATCCGGGTGCCTAAATATCCGGTGCCTAAATATCCGGAAATACGAGGTGCCTAAATATCCGGGTGCCTAAAGTTCCTAAATTCATTTTCATTATATGTACAATGTCTAGTCTAGTATATGTTTTATTGCTTTCTCTGTGTTGGCTGTGGGTGGTATATACACAAGCATGACGTAAAATTGTGTAAACTCTATCGGCAGGTAGTATGTCCTGAGATGATTGTACAGACTTTAGTTTTGATTGCAATATTTTTGACACAGTAGTTCTGTTTATTGACATAAATGGGCATTCTTCTTCCTCTTGTTTGCCAGTATCTGTTGTTCTGTCTGATCTGTACAAAAAAAAAAAAAAAACAAAAAAATGCCAAAAATACTGATGCGTCGGAAATAATTTCATTTAGCTATGTTTTAGTGAGACAGATTAACGAGCTTTTACGGAATTGGTAGAAATGTCTGCAGCCGCAATCAAGATCGTCTATTTTGTTATATAGTGATCTAACTTTGCCAAAGACATAGGAGGCAAGTAGCCCCTATGTTCTCTTTTCCTCCTTTTGACTGGAATTCCACCTCTACGGCCTCTTTAGTTTCACTTTGTCTGTGTGTTGATGGGCTCATGGCGGTTTGTGGTGTATTTGTTTTCAAGATGGCGGGTGTCTAAATAGGTTCATTGACGATCATCGTATTTATGCTATCCAGCTATATTGCAATGCCGGCCTTAGACCACTGCAACCTATGCGACTGCAGTGGTCCCAGCACATTCATAGGCCCCATACCTCTTCCGTGCTCTAAGAGAGTAATTCTCAGCATGGTTCGTTACCAATTGGGTTTCTGTTTCGTAGGTAGATTGAAACATTTTGTAATTTTTGCTACTGAGCGTAATCTATGTAGGAAACAGAATTTTTATGATTTACTATATGACTTCGCTACACGCAATGCAAGAATGAATAAAATGCAAAACGAATTAATTTTCTAATACAAACTTTAAATTTTCACTGGGCCCTGCGTAATCTGTTATGCAAAGGGTACCGCAATGGTTACGTCCGGCACTGCTCTTTAGTGACGGGTGAATACAGTGAAGATTACTAATTCTTTCCCCCCACCCTTTCTGCTGCAAAAGTTACGTGGCATAACTCTAGTCTGACTCGCAAAATTCAAATAGTTATCTTTCCATGACATTCGGTGGTGTCATGTATTTTGGGGCAATGAAGAGAATTATATATATACGTATACAGATCACAAATATGTTAGTTGTTAAAATATGGAGACAAAAAGTTTTAAAATGTATTTTTATAAATTCCACAAACGGCTATCCTAGATTCCTATTGGAAATGTGAGATTTTAGGGAACTTAGAGGTAAAGGTTAGCCAATTAGGGTAAAGGGTTATGGTAGTCTACATTCTGCTTTTTTTCTCTTTTTGTCATGTCGACCTGTTCAGGGTATCTGGTGTGCTTTACTATTATAAAATTTAATTCAGTGGCGTAGCGTAGGGGGAGGGAGGGGGGGGAGGTTTTTGAAATCCCCCCGGGCCCCCGCCTAGGGGGGGGAGCCCCCAAATGGGTGTTTCAAAATACATAAATTAATATATTTGATTGACAAATAGTGTCAACGGGTGTATTTTTTTTTCAACATTTATGGATTATACTTATATCAAATACTAAATCTAGATCTAGGTCTATCAGTACGTTGACTTTGTGACATTTTAAAATATTTTTTTTCTCACAGAGATCAAAGTTGTTGTTTTTTTTAAGTCAGTTTTACATTTTGAAATACAAATCTTTAATAGATTTGTTGCCGATTAAAGAGATCAAACATGTTCTTGCAGCAAAAAAAAAAGAATATTACTCTCTTTGTTGCCACAAATAAAACTGTATGATATACAGCAGTAGAGGCCTTAGAGGTGGCAAGTGGAGCGCCTGTGGGGGCCCCGCGATCGGAGATTTTATTGTAACAAACTTGATCACTACACATTTTCCTAATAAAATCCGATTAGACGTCGATGTTTGAATACAAAATAAACTCTTTGGATTGATTACTTCCGCCTAAGTGTTTTATATGCTTCTGTACATAGACATCTTGAGGCCATGGGAGTATTTTTCTTTTAAACTTTTTAAACTTCAAAGAAAATCTTTTATGCAGAACAATAACAATGAAGTATATACAACAGTAGGCAAACAGTACCTAAGTAATATTCTGTTTTGTAATAAAAATAAGGCCCACAGTGTTAAAAGCGGACATACAGAATTGTTATTGTTGGAGGCCAATGACAGCCGTAAGACGGAATAGCCCGTTAGCGTGATGTGGTACGGTTTATATATAGTCTACCCTTACGGCTCCGGGCCCCGCACAAGACTAGGGTCCAGGGCCCGTCGCGCTGCTAAGTCCGCCCCTGTATACAGGGAATTCCAGGTATCTTGTTACATTTACTAATAATAGATTTAAATGGCGAGTATTTTAAGGCTACGCTAATTAACCTTGAAGCAGAATTTACAGCAACGAGTATAACAGATCCAATAGTTATTCTTAACAATGCTAGAATTGTCCATTATTCGGGTTTGGCTTCTGTAATTCTGTAATTTCAGAATTAACTTCACACTCGAGTTTTTTACCCCTCTATTCTTCTATCCGCAATCAAATGATAAAAGGCTTTTCTAAATAAAAAAAATCGTTGTTATAGAGTGATAAAAGAGTGAATTGCAAAGTTGGGAAAATGAATAAAAACAACAACAAATGTACGTCTTTTCGTCAGAGGAAATTTCACAATCATAGCATATTTTTTATTAGTGAAATAAATGGCAAATCGCTTTTTCAATAATGTCACTGATGCACGAGCACTTTTCACTAACAAACTAGTAATACAATCACCAAAAAGGTTCAAACCTTTGCAACATCCTCTGAATACCGTACCACTAGATCAGGCCACTATCATTGCGTCATTCTAAAAAAAAACTATCCCAGGAGCACAATGACGCAAGAAAGGCTTATCATGGCTTTAATGTCAGTGAAGTCACAAATACTAGAAAGTATCGATGTAGATCAGGGGTGGGCAAATTACGGCCCGCAGGCCACATGCGGCCCGCCGAAGTGTTTTATGCGGCCCGCGAAAACCTAAATAAATCAAGTGTGCCCACACATTACACATATTAAAAATGCAAGTACATTAAAAATAAATAATGGTAAATCTATAGAGAAATGAAATTTTTGATTCTTATCACTTAGAATAATGAGGCTAAAGAAACATTGTCTCTAAACTTCCTTCTAAAAAGTTTAAAGAAAACGAAGATTATATTTAAAAGCAGTATTTCCATAAATTCAGTAAAACATATAAGCCCAGGCCAGTATTTATTTATTCAATGCTATGAAGAAATGTGTTGAAAGAGTTGGGTTGGCTTGTAATGATGGCAAGGGTAACAACTGATGGAGCTTTGACTGAGAAAAACCTTTTTAGTAAAAACAAAATAAATATCCCAACCATAATTTAGTAACTGCAAACTTTACACAAAGTTACATTGAATTCAAGCAAATTTGAAAGGAAATAGACACAAAAGAGTTTAAAAGATTCACAGGGCTGTCCTTAGGCTTAGGTAATGTAAGCAGCTGCCAAGTTGCGTAATTGTTGGGGAACATGCACTGAGTAATTATAGAGAAGGAATAGTGAAACTTGTACTCAATGTTATTGTTCGAAGTACACTAGGTCTTTAATAAATTATATAATTTTAGCTTCTTCACTTTATTTTGTATTTTTCTATTTTTATCGGAACCACCAAATTCACTTTGCCATTCATATGATATATATTCGGTCCACCTAATCCCCAAATTGTATAAATGCGGCCATCGGTTGAAAAAGGTTGCCCACCCCTGATGTAGATGATGTTATAGATGTCCTTGCTGAACAGAATGCACCACATGAAGCGATATGAATCGAGATTTATCACTTGTGCATTATTTTGCTAATAAACAACGGTATTATTCATTAAAAGAGTCTTAATGATTAATTGTTTTGGTCAAATTTACTGATATACTGAATCAATTTGATCTTGGTCATATATATTTTTTGCGTACATTATATCATGTCATATATCGAAAGTCAAAATGCAAGGGGCCCCCAAAGAGGTCGGTCCCCCCGGGCCCCCGAACCCCTAGCTACGCCCCTGATTTAATTACTTAATTGTATCACAAAGTAAATTGTAGAACAGTCTTAATAACCAGACGTTGCGTAGATGTATTTGTTCGCTACCAAGATCCTTAATGTTGAAATATATTGAAATAAAAATTAAGACAGATTGTTTGTGTATTGTAACATATGTATTGCTTTTACAGATGTTTTAAATGCGCGTCCTTAAATTCATGTAATTAATGTAAACTTACTATGTAGGCGTATATTTTTAGTCTATGCGTAATTTTAATTGTGATTAAGTACAGTATGCTAAAGCTGAAATCATATGTATTTTTTTAATTAATATTATTTGGTTTATTTTTTTATACCCTTGAAAGTCAGACTATGTCTTATGTAATATATATGAATTTAGGAAACTAGATTTTGATTGTAATATTCGTTTAAATCCTTTAAAGCTGTGATAATCTTTGCTAATGTAATATTTTCGGTAACCCCACACCCCCTCCACTCATGACCCGTAACCTCTATCGAGAGTCAGCTGTATTTATTTTTAATTGGAGTGACCCTCAGTGACGTAACTTGGAAGCGGCCATCATTAGGGGGTCCCTGGGGGCTTGACCTATTCTGGGGCCCCTGTATTTTGCGTAATATTTAATATTTAATCTAAAATATTTAAAAAAAAATTATAAAAAGTTATTTGGGGTTCTGGGGGGGATTTTCGAATTCTTCTCCTCCCCCCAGTATTCTAATATTTATTTGATACCCAAGGACATTTGTTTGTGCAAGTAGTAAGTAAGTTTTCCTGAGGCAGATGAACGACTGTTAGTGGGGATGCATGCGACCAGTACAGCTGAATTCCGTTATAACGTTACTCATCTAATGTCGGATATGCATTTTAGTCGAGTGTACATAGAAGCACCCTGAATATCTTTGAATTTTGAAACCCCCAACTACCATCGCGATCAGAACTATTGATCCGTTGGTTAGGAAGCCAAGCACTTTATCTGTGTATTGCATTGCTCAAAAGCATATTATGCGAACTCCAAAAAATATTATGGTTTCATGTTTTGTTTTAGGTGTGATGTTTTTTAATTTATAGAAAAGTCCATTGAAAGTAAACCGATTTTTTTACAAGTATTTTTTTGTCTCTTAACCCAAAGCTTAAGTTTTATTTTTTTACATTTTTTGTTTCGAATATTCTCATTTACAACAATTACTCCAACTAGATCATTCAGCCTAAAGATGATAATATCTATAGAAATATATTTTTTAAAAAAAGATGTACAATAGTTTCCTATCATTTTTGTTTTATTTTCAGCCCCGGCATGGAATATTTTAAACGTTCTTATGAATCCAAAGTTCAAAATGACGTTGTCAGGAAAGTTTTAAATGAAGCAATTGTAAGATATCCCTACATTGACTCTAAATACATTGATTGTAGAAATTCAAACGGAAACACTGCCCTTATGTTGGCTGTGGAGAGAAGAAATTTAGAAACATGCAAGTTCCTCCTTGAGCATGGAGCCGATCCTAACGTCCTGCGCTCTGAATCAAGTATGGTCACAGCTCTGTCAATGACGAATAAAATACACAATTTACAGTTTATCCGTTTGCTGCTCAGACACGGAGCTCATTTCTCATGCAGCCAAGGTTTAGAACTTTTGGAGAAAGCTGTTTTAGATAATATGTACAATGAGATAATTGAAGGCGAAAACAAACGATCGCAGACTAAAACTAGAGAGAAGATTGAAACAGCTTTAATTGTTGCTCATAGGCATGGTAGAGATGAACTCGTGACTAAACTGATACAAAGCAAAGCCTCTTTAGAATTATCGTTTTTGCACTCAGACTCGCCCGATTTATTAAAAATACTTGTCTCGTCTGGTGTGGATGTCAATTGGAGAGATTCTAGTGGTAGAACTGCTCTTCATAAAGCGGTCCTATCATGTCGACTTGATCTTGTGCACTTTTTAGTGGAAGAAAAGGCTAATATAGATCCGGTAGACAAAGAAGGGAATACGCCGTTTCTACTTTCAATAATTGGGCCAAAAGCGTTTATTCAAGTCGTTTCTTTGAATCACAATTTTGTTGGAGACGATATTAAAAAATTCATTAACATTGTTGAAGCTCTAATACACGCAGGGGCTGATGTGAACTGTTGTGATTCTGATTCAACACCAGCATTGATTTTGGGTTTAGAAAATGAAAACTTTGAATTGGTCAAACCACTCATTGACAGGGTTTGTAATGTCAATGTAAGAAACAAAAAAATGTTGACGGCTTTGATGCTTGCTGTTGATAAGAATCAGAAAGATATCGTTGAGAGACTACTGCAAGCAGGAGCTAATGTCAATGACAGAGACTCTGAAGGAAACACGGCACTTATGAGAGCTGTGGAAGAACCAAAAATTTCAAACTACAACTACTACGACGAGAAGGGTCTAAAGGACTCGGACGCTTTGGAAATAGTAACTCTCTTACTTAGAAATCACGCGGATGTAAATGTTTTAAACAATAGTCAAGAATCTGCTTTGAATATTGCTTTGAGAAGACACACTAGTGACGTAGCCAAATTACTGATCCAAAACGGGGCTGATGTTAATTCGTATGCGGTGCCTTGTGAAGCACCTTTGTTAATAGCTGCAGCCCGATTTGACTTATGTCTTGTACAAGAAATAGTCAAAACTGTTGAAAATGTCAATATTCAAGATGCAAACGGAAATTCCGCATTGATGAGGACACTAAATCGTCAATATGAACGTTTACTCGGCAGAGACGAAGCAGATGAATGTTTTAAAATTGTTTGCAGTTTAATAGAAGATGGCGCTTATATCGATCTAGAAAATAAAAAGAAACAATTTCCGCTGTTACTGGCTATTGATAAAAAGGACATCAGAATGATTAAGTATCTTCTCAAACATTATGCAAATTCTAACCAAGTGGATGCTTTCAGTTTCCCAGTGTTGTTTAGTGCCGTGAGAACAAATGATGAAAACATTGTTGCGATGCTTATTAACTATGGAGCAAACGTTAATGCTGTGGACAACAAATGTCGAACAGCTTTAATGATAAGCTTAGAAAATCTTGCGTTTGAAGATATTACAGAAGAGGGACCCAGATTTAAAATAATACGCCTGCTTGTTGACAGCGGGGCTGATGTGAATGCAATAAGTAAAGACAATGAAACACCAATCATTCTATCTGCGTACTTCAACCAAATGAACGTATTGAAATATTTTATACAAAAGGGGGCGAATGTTAATAGTGCAGGCTTCTATCACGAACTAAATAGTTCTAGAAAAACGACATATAAATCAACTAAAAGTAAGGATATAAAAGATTGTTTCTACTCTCATAAACCTTTAAGTCCAAGCTATTATACTGGTTCCTGTAATGATCCTGCAAGTCCCAGGTATTCTTCTTCAAGTCCTAGGTATTGTCCTACAAGTCCCAGGTATTCTTCTACAAGTCCCAGGTATTGTCCTACAAGTCCCGGGTATTCTCCTTCAAGTCCCAGATATTGTCCTACAAGTCCCATGTATTCTCCTACAAGCTATAGTCCTTCAAGTCGAAGCTACCTGACGTCAAGTTCACCAACACATGACAAAAGTAGTGAAGAATTTAGTCAAAGAAATCTTTCATACCTAGACCGCTATAAACCTACAAGTCCAAGTTATTTTAATTCTAGCCTGTGCTATAATCATTTAAGTCCAAGCTATTGCCCTACAAGTCCAAGCATTTATGTTACAAGTCCAAGCAATTATCCTATAAGTCCCTACTATCAGATGCGAGGTTCACCGTCATATAACACAGGCAGCGTAGACCATTTTGAAAGAAATCTTTTAGATCTAGACTTGTTACCTAATAAAAATCTTACACCGTTACAAGTTGCTTTGATAATGGAACATGAAGAAATGGTGTACTATCTCCTAGAGGAAGGGGCAGACATTTTTGTACGTGATTCACAGGGGAATGAAGCTCTTCATTACGTGGCAAGCTGCGCAAACGAAAAAATGCTTTTGTATTTTCTAAATAAATTCAATGTTACAGAGGTTGATCATAGAAAGAAGATTAAATCACAAAGGAAAAAGAAAATGAAACTTGAATTTGATTTAAACACAAGAAATAAAAAAAATGAAACTGCTTTATTCATTGCTGTGAAATTTAAGAGACAATCAAATGTAAAAACACTAATAAAAGCCGGAAGTGATTTAAACGCAAAGTCTCGCAGTAACGAAACTCCGTTAGCCTTGGCATTACGTCTAGGTTTTGATGAGACAGCTCTTTTGTTGATGCAACACGGCTGCGAGCTAAATAATATTAATAGAAAAGGCGACAACACACTTCATTTAGCTGTACAACATAGGTGCATCCTATCTTTCCACTGGTTAATGGCTGCTGGTGTGAATGTCTTTGAGAGAAACAAAGTAGGAGGTACAGCTTTGCACATTTCAACAACTGTAGACATAGCCGAGTGTTTGGTCGAAGCAGGACTGGATGTAAATGATAAAGACAAATTTGGCAGATCACCCTTGCATATAGCAGCTTTGAATGGAAATGAAGATCTAGTAAGATATCTTCTAAAGAATGGAGCAGACGTAAACTCAACTACTTCTTTTGGAAACACACCATTGATACTTGCTACTAAGTGTTGCAATTTGCCCTTGGTAAGAATGCTGTTTGCAAATAAAGCAGAAATCAACAAACAGAATAAACTAGGTTATTCCCCTTTAATCATAGCCTCAAAGCGAATAGCAGCTGACAATTCTAAAAAAGACATGAATCAAGCAATACTTAAAGAAATTATTTCCAGAGCTCCAAATTTAGATCTTCAAGATAATCTCGGACGAACAGCTCTTATGTTCTTAGCTGGAGATTTTGCTTGGGGAATCTCTACTCTCATCTCGAGTGGGGCTAAGGTTAACATCCTAGACAAACAGAAAAGGTCAGCTTTAGTTTATCTTTTGATGAATAAGTCAAAACGTCTTAACGTTGAAGCATTCATTAACATGTGCAAAGGAAAATTAGATGTTGTTCTTGATGCGCAATACAAATATTTGCTGGAAGATTTGGCCTTTAGCAAAAAAAGTTCTCAGAGCACAGCTGATCTAAGCATGGAAATTTTGAGCCTTTTTATGAGCAATGGTTTTGTTTATAACTTCGAAGAATGTGATTCCCAACCTTGTAATGTGGGAAAATGTATAAATGGTGGACTCAGGAATACAGTACGAATGTTGATTGCTAATTGTTACTTGTCAAACAATGATTTGAGAACAATAATGTCCTACAGCAAATATACTGACATGTTTGCAAGTTATGGCGTTGACAGCCTTCTTTTCCAGGCAAGTCGAAGTCCTTGGCCTTTAGTTAAACTGGCATTTATTGCAGTCTCTAGCCAACTTGGGGATAGCTCGGAAAGAGAAGAACATTTGAAGCAATCTTTTATTCCAGAGACTATACAGGAGTTGCTTCAGTTTCAAACGAGGCTAGCAAAACTGCCAATGTTCTTTTGGAAACAAATTCCATTATTTTTCGACCCCACACAATATGAACAACGCCCGATCCCCAGACCTCTGCTTTATTACTGGCCAATTGGAAATAACATGTTTAAAGCCATGCGAACAAATGCATTGAGCTTGACCAGCAAGGAAAATATCAACATGTAGTTGGTATTTGTGAGAGCCCTTAAAATAAGAATAAGGACATCAGGATCACTAATATATAAATAGCAAATTTACTTAGAAAAGTTTGTATAATTTTAGATATACAAATTGTAACATCTGTTTAAGGTACCTACTATGATTTGTAAAGAATTGTGGACGCTATTTTTAGTGACACTCTTCAAAACGTGATGGGTGCTTGACAGTGGTTACCACACGTTTGATACAGTTTTTGAAACATAAGTTCAAATATGTAGAAAGACTATGTTGATATCATACAAAACACATATAACACAACAACATAGTGTACATAATACGGCTTAATTTGGAGTCTACAGATCAATAAGGAGTACAGTATTTCACAAAGCTACTAAGTCCCAGCTGCTGCCTGCTTATTTTGCCACAAACAGCGCATACATATTATATTATATACGATATGAAAATATAAATTTCCATTGATTTATGCTTATTTTACTATCAAAGAAAAATGTAATCATAAATGCATATATTTTTCTCAATTTGAACAAAAACTAAAGCTGTATCTGCGAATATATGATCAGTTTATTTTTTTTTCTTAATTCATTCGCCTTCTCCGTCTCACTTCTATTGTATAATCCCTACTACTTAGGAACAGAGACTTCAATATTGTTTTACTATTGATTGTAAGTAGTTCTAAAAGCAATGCAATTTCATCTTTTAAAAAATGACTTATTTATTCCATTTAATAAGCAAATGGGTTCACTTTCAATAGATAAAATGTAGATTGGAAGCTTGCAAGCTTTAAATATCATGAAATTTGATTTTCCAAAACTAGTAAATTCTTTGTGATCTTGACGAAATGCGGCTGTAGTGGCAATCAAAGCATATATAAAACTAATTGCGGCTTCTTCCCTCTCAAAGGGGGGCTAAAAACTACCATATCTACTAGCAAAAAAGTCTAAAAATGTGATCTTACGGAGCTGAAAAGTGCACAAACATTATTATATATTTTGTCAATATACTTTGCTTGTCAATTGGAGATGTTTACAATTAAGTAAACTTTGTCTAGAACACGAAATCGAACTTTAAAATTTGCCAACTTTAAAAAAAAATTGTATTCCATAGTACAACATTTTGCAAACCATTAATTATGCAACTTGTGTATACGTAGCTTACTAACACTTCCTTTTTTTTTTAAATTGTAAACCGGATACACCAGAAAGCTTACTGGTTATAGATTTTTCTCCATGTATGAAAATTTCCGTATTCTGTACGCCAGATGCACCAAAACCCATTTTATTACAAAGAGTTGCCTATTTCCATTAAAATCTTCAATAATTTAATATGTAAGTTCCATAAGCGATACGTACTCGAATAAATTATAGCTATATATATAGATATGTTACATTTTAACACATTTATTTCCCATGCAGTTGTAATCTGTTTAAACAGATCAAAAACTACAGATTTGGTTGTTATATTGATATCTTCCCATATAAATTATTGTTCTTGTTCATTTAGATGTATGTAATTATATTCATCTGTTTCTTTTATTTTCTTTCATTACCGTTGGCTTCATTTTTTGTTTATATGATCGTAACAAATTACACTACAATTACAAGAAAGAGAATTGTATACGAATTCAAATGGATCTTGTTCTCTGATTTGTTATATGCTTGCTCTCATATTTTATTACATTAAATTCCAGAAGCTCTTGATAATCTAAGTTATGATTTTAAATTTTATAAGTACTAGAAACGAAATCGAATAATTCTGATAATACCTATTTTCAGCGCATACCATGTCGTCATATAGTCTAGAGGTTCAATAAAAATAAATCCCTACTGTCCAGAGTTTCAAAATATGGAATGTATGACAACCAACTTCATGTGTACTTATATATTACTAGCTATGTAGATTGTTTCAAGCATTTTTATTATGTTACATATATTGTATGAATTGAAATACTTTCTTAAATGTTTGCTATGATACTTTTATGTAATAAAGGAAATATTTTCTCAAAATCAGTATCTGTTTAAAATAATTTAATGGCTTGTGTATTTACGTTATATTATTCAATGTGCTGATGACTTACTCATACAGTCTCCTACTTGCACTGGACGATAAAATGTATACTAACATAAAATAGGTTTTTCAAACATTCGTGGCTGGGGAATGAAGGAATTCTAAGGCAGTAAGTCAAAAATTTATGAAATGTCAATCAATCAATTATTGCTTTTATATAGCTCTTCTTTCATGCGTATAGTCTGCTCAGAGCGATATGGTCCTATGTTATTTGTTGACCGGGGGGGGGGTTGTATCTGGTAGAAGGTTTTCCGTGCTGACTGTGACAAGTAGGTCAATGATGGTGGCCGTTTAGGTGTCTAGGGGAA
>JADKLZ010001913.1:27848789-27865373 GCA_021533235.1 Biomphalaria straminea
TCATAGTTTTCCACGACCGAAGTAGGAGCATATATGTTTATGCTGTCGGGTGTAAATGACCTTTATTAGTGTGTAAATGTGTTAAGAAGCTTTAGTTATGAGTTTTGGATTTCTTGACTGAGCCTTGAAGATTGTTTTCTATTGTGTTAGTGAATTGGGATATGTAAATTTTATTTTTATTGGAGATTGTGACATTTCATTTTATCGCACCCTATATACAGGGCCGCCTCGAGGGTTGTGGCCATTTGCGTTCGAAAGTAAAAAATGCCGAACCCCCTTTTTTTTTCTTGTACCAAAAGCGCCTTTTTGTAGATCATGTGTGAGGACTCTTGTGTGTGTGTGTGTGTGTGTGTGTGTGTGATATAAACCTTTAAACCTTTAGTGAATCCTTTAAAAGCCAGACATTACCGATAATAATTCTTTCTCTAAAGGATTGTTAAGGCTGCTTTTGTAATTCATGCATTCTTGAATGTGTTACATCTATTGTTGTTTTCTTTTCAAGGGCAATTTTTGTAAATTTTCGTTCTTCATCATAATCGTGTCTTTTCGGAATTAATATGACCCTGACCATTTAAAGGAGGCGCGGTGACTGAGCGGTAAAGCCCGTGGTTTCTGAACCGGTGGTCCCCGGGACCCGGGTTCGAAACCTGTGTGTTTTCGTAATGTATTACTTAATCCGCAATGAAAGACACACTCATAAACACGAAGGTTTCAAATGTCTCCTTCATTTCTGACAAAAAAAAAATACTGCGGGGAAAAAAAACAGACCATTCTTGTGACAGCCATTCACACAATTATAACTAAAAAGAAATGAAAATAAACTAACAAACCAAATACTCGGGAAGGAAACAAGATAGAGAGCTCCAGGCAAAGATCCACAATACAGAAAAAAAAAAAAACAAGATTACAAAGAGAGTTTGTGTAATACACAAACACTGTAATACACAGAGGCGGCCCCCGTCGGAGTCGGATCCCTGTCAGATCCGCCTATTCGCAAGATGTTTCGGATGTTCCTTCTAAGTCCCTGGCTCAATTCCTGTATGCTCCCATCCTTAAACTATCGCAATATTTCTGAAAGAACAGTAAATGTTAAATCATATTTTCAAAAGCCTGTAGTGTTTTTTTCTAACCGTGACGGACAGACCAACCAACAGACAAAACGCACAAAAATATGCTAGTTTCATTCTAATGGGGGCATTATACAATTTTATTTTAAAAAATCAGATTTTTTTAAAAATTTAAGAAATTATTTTAGAATCATGTCATTTCCGGTCTTTACGCTAGTACACGAAAGTCGCTGCTAAAAGTTCATTTTAAAAAATGTGCGTGATACCTATGTTTTTTAGTGCATTTCTTATAGTAACATTTCCTCCCTTACATTTACGTAATTGTTTTAGAATTGGTGTTTTGTTGTTAAAAAAATCGCTTGCATAATTAATTTTATAAATTAAACGGTTCGCTTTTAGAAAACTAAAAGTAGCCGTTGCACCTAAACTTTTCAAGCCGCATTAAATGGTGAAATAATATTTTTCGTATCTCTTCTAGTTTTGGCGCTCTGAGTCTGACAGACGGACAGACAGATAGAAAGTCATTTTAAAAAATGTGCGTGATATCTACATGCCGAGAGCATTTATTCTAGTAACATTTCCTCCCTTACATTTACGTAATTGTTTCAGAATTCGTGTTTTGTTATTAAAAAATCGCTTGCATAATTAATTTTATAAATTAAATGGTTTGCTTTTAGAAAACTAAAAGTAGCCAATGCACCTAAACTTTTCAAGCCGCATTTAATGGTGAAATAATATTTTTCGTATCTTATCTAGTTTCGGCGCCCTGAGTCTGACAGACGGACATTTTGCACAAACCTAATAGCGGTTTTTTCCCCTTACGGGGGCCGCTAAAAAAAAAAACAATAAAGAAAGGACGCCAAAATAGTGCATCCCCAGAGATAGCACACACACACAAATACATGTAGCAAAGCAACTAAATCTGCGCATGACAAACAACATGTATTTTTTTTTTTTTTTTTTTATTTATTTTTTTTTTGCACAGCCTGCAGAAGAGCTTAAAGCCGAGCAGCAACAATTGTACAAAAGCTGGTAGCGATGGGCAAAAGTTAATAACAAGCTTGCAATCTTTAGGTTAGTTAAAACATATAATTAAGATCATAGTTTAACAAGAAGAAACCTGTAACGTAAAATCGTAGTTTAATTACTTTTATTTTAAATAATAAACTAAAATATTCAATGTAAAAATTTCCAATAAGAGGTAGCGGTTGAAACGCACATCCGTGTTTCCTGATCATGTGATGTCGATATCTATACTGAAAGAGCAGTGTTATAAAATGTTTTTGCCAAACGCTTTTAAGCAATATCATAGATGGGATTCTTCCGATTTTTCTCAGAGTCACTTGGTGTTGTTTAATTTCTGTTTGTTAGTATGCGAATCTGATAAGCGTGTTAGGTCAATATTCGGTGGTTTTAATCAATGGCCCTCATACACCAATTGTAAATAAACACATTTAGCCACGTCATAATATTGATAAAATAGTGAAAAATACGTACCACGTGACAGCCTTACTTATTGCGTAATTTGTATAGAACTTATAGAGAAAATCTTGTTTGTTTACGTTTGGTGAATGAGGTCCATTCATTTGCGTCTACCAATAGCTTACTAACTTCAGGAACATCAAGTGCACCATTTTTATAGCTTAAATCCTAGATAAAACCAAAGCGTATAATAGATTCAAGTGTTTAGATTTATTATTAAGATAAAGGTCTAAATCTACAAATACGTAAATATAGATCTAAAAGCATTAGGATAAGAAACTCTAGGAAAAAAAATCTTGATGATCCACTTTCTCCCTGCACAAAAGTAATTAGACTGTGTCCCAGTGATTGTAAACATCCTGGTCAGATAAATGTGCACATATAGGCCCTTAGTGTGCTGTACGTGTGTAGTCTATAAGTACAATACCTGTGTTTTATTTTTCCTTTTTTATTGCGCGTTTTGCATTGGGATCTTTGGGCGCCTATAAGTAATGGGTAACTGACATTAGTTAGGGAAAAGTAAAGGCGTTGTTCTGGCTACATGACACCCTCGAAAACCGTAAAGAAACTTTACATCATCTGCCCTAGACTCTATATACTACACGATCTGAAGGGGGAACTTTAAATCTTTACATAAAAATATGTACACACGCTCCATGTGTCCTTAGTGACAGTACGCACCGGTACAGCGTACCGGCACCTTTTTCAATGTAGAGGGAAAAAAAAAGACATTTCTTTAACTTTTATTATTAGTTTATTAGACTAGTATAGTCTATATCAAAAGGCAATCCAGCACTGAGAACCGTCACCTATTTTCTTTTACCAAAAAAAAAAAAAAAGCACTGGCACTAGGTAAAAGAAATAATTGTGTTAAATTTCAGCTTGATCCGAGATTGGGTGTGGGAGAAATAGCGTGTACAAACTTTTTACCAGACAGAGTGAGTTGATATAAGTTTTGTACTAACTTAGTAACTACACTTGACAGCTCGTCTTTCTTAAAATGTAAAATTTCTCTCTTTCTTTTCAGTAATCTAATTATAGAGTTCATTAGATTGATCTAGAATCTAGATCTATTTATTTGACTATTCACTATTCTATTTTACTAACCTCTTTTATTTTTAGCAGCAGATGTACGAACGTTTCCAAATTTCAGTCGCATATTTACTTTAGGAGATTCATAGAGTCCAGATCTACAGTTACCAAACTTCTATCTATTGTGTTAATTATAATATTATATCTTTGAAGGTACATAAGTTTCAGTTTCAGTATTAGTTTTCTTGGAAAAATTAACAATCGCGCGAATAATGGTCCTTTAGTAGAAAACAAACTCCTGTTAAGCGTGAATAGCAAACGGCACAAATGTTTTCGCCGAGTTCTCTCCCCTGTTGTTTCAGTTGAGAATCAAATGCCAAACGTCATTAGTATAACATAGCTCCTCCTTAGTGATCGAATACGAGCACATTTCTCATTTCTTATGTACTCGAAGATAACCGTAAAGTCCAATCCTCGCTTTAAAAATGCCGGCCACATACGTGGCATGGGTGGGTTATGTCAATTGCAGATAGGCCTGCTTCTTTTCTAAGCTTTTTGTTGTTCCGGCGCTCTTTCACCCTGACCACTCTTCTTGCTTCATATCTCGAGACTCCGAGACTCACAGCTTCACGCCATGGGGAGCGATGGAGAGTTATTGCTCCCCAGCAGTCAATGTCGATATCGCATTAGTAACGGACCTCATTCACCAAGCGTAAACAAACAATATTTAGCCACGTGATTATATTAACAAAACAATGAAAAAAAAAAGTATTACGTGACAGCCTTTATGGATTGCGTAATTTGTATAGAAGAGTTAGCGAAACCACGTGGTTCAATGTTGCTCATTTGCGTTTGGTGAATGAGGTCCATTAGTCATTAGCATATTATGTAGACTGGATCTGGCTGGTTGACTGTCTACAGGTGACCTGACCTACTTATATACGTGCCTTTCTTCTTTCTACAATCTGTCCTCGAGTAGAATGGGAGGAGCCTACTAGGCTCTACGGTTGTATCTCATTTATTCGAGAACTGCAAACATTAGAAAAAAAAAACGTATTTAAAATGAGAATCTAAAGAGAGTTCGTGCTATCCCACAAACTCATATGCGGTCCCCCACCAGATAATCCAATCGACAAAGAATATTTAAGCCATAGTCTTGTTTTTAATTGGTATAATTAGTATCGCAAAGGAATAACTACAGACCTACTGTAAGGTCTTTAAAGACACGAAGACTGACTATTTGAATGTTTGATCACGGATTGATATCGTTGTGACCCTGTTCGTCTCTGACTAATCTTTTTTTTCAAGGTGCGAAGTAAAGTTATATTATGTTTATGCTGTTGGGCGTAAATGATCTTTACTAGTGTGTAAATGTGCTAAGAAACTTTAGTTATGAGTTTGGATTAATTGACTGAGGATTGAGGATTGTTTTTTATTTTGTTAGTGAATCGGGATATTTAAATTTGATTTGGGATATTGTGACATTTTTTATTTTTGTCGTGGATATTAATTGATCATAGTTGCATTATGCTTCTGCAATCAGAGAGATACCAGCGATCCTGAGAATCGATGAGTTATTTTCTTTAGTTTAATCCCACGTCTTAACAATAAGTTGATCACTTGGATCAGAAGATGCCTGTGTATAAAATACAACACCCTGGCAGATCCTTCAACATTACTGTTTAAATTGTGTTGCTACTAACCATACATTTGGATACATCAGCAAGATGAAGAAACTGCTCTAAGGGACTTTGTCTAATAGCTAATGCCTAGACTTTCATTTCTAAATTAGCGGTTTTCAACCATTTTACCTCGGCGACCCCTTTTTACGATTTTTCACATAGCGGCGACTCCGAAGCTTACAATTTTTTTCGTTCATAAGCCTTAGTAACTGCGTCTTTGATAACGTTATTAGATCGAAATTTTAATTTTAGTATCTGATCTACATCGTCAAAACTTTTTGTTGAATCACAAAACAAACAATATGAAGTATATTTTAACTAATAAATTGTTTTACTTATTATTAGATAGGCCAGGGCCGGCTTGATAACACTGCAACATATGGCTGACGCAGTGGGCCCCACCATTTCCCTTCTTATTCTATGTGTAAATTATGAAACTAAACCAAATATCAAAACTATCTGTGTTCAACGTTAGATTATTATTAGATTTTTTATGTACTATTGTGATGAAACAAGTTATTCATTAAAATAACATTTTACTCAATAGTGTCACGGTGAGGTATGGCGAGAATGATTGTTAGTGTGCTATTTTAGTATGATAGCTTGTTGTGAATGTAAATAGTCGTTTGCACGGGTTATGACTGAACGTTTTGTTCGTAGTTGAATGTGCTAGTGGATGTTTTAGTCAGTAAGGTTTTGCTCCCGGTCCAGGAAGGTTGGACGTGTGCTTCCTGGACTGGTGTTTGTATTTATATTTTATTGTGTCTTAATAGTTTAATAAATAATTCGTACTTTGGATTCATTCAAACTGGAGTTAAAGTGTTTTTATTGGTGTAACAAGTGTATGCGTAGCATATGTCATTTAAGGGGAGGAGGACCACCTGAGGCCATTTTTTTTATTTCTCATCCGAATGCATTTATATTTGGTATACATATAGATGTTGTTTATCTAATGTAAAAAATGTAAAAAGAAACTTTACAAATATTTTGGTTGCCATGGAAACGCCGCCATATTGGATTTTTTTGGGCAACTTTAGACCCTATCTCCTTAAAAGCTATTAGCTTAAAATGAATGAAAGAACTTGTATTATATGCTTAAACATAGTATCTATAAAGAAATAGGCTCAGAATTTGAATAAGCCTTTCCATTTTTTTTTTAAATTTATTCAAACATATGATGTATTTTTTTCTCTAAAAAAGTAGTTTTTTTGTGACAAAATAATATATAAAAAAAAAATTAAAACAAAAATTGAAAAACTGGCTCTATTTCATTGAAGTACAATATCCTGTTAACATATATTCCAAATTTCATAAGAATCCATCTATAAATAAAAAAGTAGATAGAAATTGAAGAAGCTGACCGAAGCAAAAATGTGATTATCGAGAAAAACACCTAAAAAGAAACAATAGTATTTTCAAATGATTTAAACAGTATTTTCCATAAGTGGGGCCTGTTTTTTCAGTTAATTTTATTTCCCTGCAAGCTTAAGCTGCTCTCCTTAAATGAATCTATGTTAAATAGCTTGATTTCCTTTTTTACAGAGTTGGAGAGTTTGTTTTTTTTGGGTCCCATTTTTTGAAAATTGATGACTATGAATAGTAATGGAGACATACAATCACTTTTTACATTATACAAAAAATCCAGAGCCAAATTTCCAACTGATCTAAGGACTGAAAAGTTATATCTTTTAAATGAGATTCATTTTGTTTTGCTATAGTTACTTTTGGGTGAATCATCTCATTTGCATTCTGGGTGGCTCCCGAGAGGCGCAACTGTAAAGGTTTTGATCTGATAACTGTCGATACATATGTTCCAAGAGATTAACAAGTCAATCATAGTTAAAGAAATGCTAACACATTAAATACTTTTACTGGAACTTTGTCCAGTGCAACAGCAAAGTTGAAATAACACCATAAAGAAACTCCAGTTGGGTAATGTGGTACATTTGGTAGAATAAATCCAGTGGCAAATAATGGCTAAAATGGCATTTTTTATTTTGTCCACATGATGATAATTTTTTATAGCTATTGCATAGATATTGCATAGCATGTAAAAACTTTTTTTTAGAGCATTCTTGGTTGAATTACCATAGCCTTGGTCACTTAGGCTGATCTTGTCCTTACTTCGGAATAAAACATGGCTGAGGAGAAAACCAGGTAGCTCGAAACCTGTATGTCCGACGAATTGTTCTGTTTTATGACAATACCTGGGCTCAGATATATTAATAAAACTCTCACAAACAACCTGGTGTTTCAACAGACAAGGTTGTTTATCTTGGTGTAAACTTCTGCCCTGATCTTTTCCATAAAATTTCAGTTGATTGCATCAATGCCGAAGAACCTTTAAAAAGTAAAAAAAAAAAAATGTAAAGTCAACTGAATTATTTTTGTGATTTCTTTTTATTAATTTATCTATATCCAAAGATTTAGGTAGAATTAGAACTAGCCCAGCCCTATGTATATTATAGTAACAAAAAAAAAATTACTTAGATACATTTATGTTTGTTTTTTCTACAATAGGGTTAACACTTATAGTGAAAGTTAGACCTTTATCTATTTCAATAATAAAAAATATATTACCTGAGTAGTTGACATCTTGTTTCCAAAGTGAATGTCAAAATGGTAACTAGATCTAGACTAGTCACAAGAACTTGTAGAGAAGAAAATTAGATCTAACTTTAGATTCAGATCTTCATGTTGTACTTGTAGATCTAGTAGTGAAACTTTTGATAATCTAGCTAGGTCTAGACCACATCTGTATTAGAAGCTTTGATATTTAATTCTTAGGTTTTGATTGAGATTCATCAGTTATTATAATTATGAAATTGTGTAGTGACTGTTACTGTAAGTACTAAAGTAGTAAAGTACTGTGTTAGAAGGATTAGTAGGGGGTCTTCTTGGCCTACCCTGCCGGTAATAGTCTTATAAGGTCTAGATCTAGAATGAAAAATTTAGAAAAAGGTCTATTCATGTTAGTTATTAGGCTAGATCTAGATTTAGAAGCTGAATAATAAGTAAACACGTAGAGAATCTCAGGCTTGGTCATCAATTGAACATAAACAACCATGTTTTGTTTACGTTCTAAATAATATGGATACAGGCGGAAGCCCAATGCCGACCAATCATTTTGTCGGAAATAATAAGATACTATAAATAAATATATTTTACACTCTCGGTGACCACGGATTTCCGTTCAGAGCCGAAACGCTATTTATTATACTTCGGAGATACGGTTATTTTAGGAAAGTGTAAGAAACGATGTTTTCATTGATACCCAATATGCCTAGGTCGAATAAGACTACATATAACTATTCAATGCGTTACCAAGGGTATTATTTACACGTAGATTCGAAATTTGATAAAATAAACATTATACATGCTCTGGAAAAATGAATAAAAACAATATTTAAAAGTAAAAATTACATATTTCAATGTTCAAAACGTGTAGATAAATGGATAAACTTTCAAATAATGAAATAAAAAAAAGTTCGATTTTTTTATTTTAAATATCGATATTTTGCTTCTTAGTGGTGGTCCTCCTCTTAATAGTAATCTGAGCATTAAATAATTGTTATTAAAGGAGTAATCATCATACCCCTAGCGAGCCTGAGAAACACAAGAGACAAGTCAAGAGATAAACATATATAATTGAACACCCTGACATCTAGGGGCTCGTCCTGCCAGGTCTGTTGTACCTGTTGTACGTTAAAGTTACTAAAAAGAAATAAAGTATAAGCAGTTCAAGCAGAGAAAAGAATACTGACATAAGCAGCACAAGCAGAGAAAAGAATATCGATATTTTGAGCTTCGTCCGGTCAAGGACAGTAATTATTGCACTTAAAGAAGGATTCAAAACAGTTTATGTTTTTCATCTAATAATCGTTGAAATTTTTGCCCCTCGTAAGGCCAGGAGAGTGAGACACTGAGGAACACTATTTACATTTGAAAGCACACGTGAACACGGAGATACTATATTTTTTTTTCGTCAGTAAAAGCGTCAAGTCAATCAAGTTTGTATGTCTCTCTACAAAAGTAAGTTATAAAAAGGGACTTAACTAACGGTCCAATTCAAGCCTGAGATATTCTTCTACTATGTTTCAATCAACACGTTATAAGGAAAAGCCAGTCTAAGAGTCTAGACTCGGAACGTCACATAGCTCCGAAGTTTTGAATTGGTTCACGGGCTGACCCAAGTTCATTGTGACCCCAGCACATCAACACACGAAAGTTTTTCCTCATAATAAACCTGAATGAAATTTTTTTACTTGAGTATTATTTGCGTCAACATTGACAACGTTTAGAGATGTGTTATATATAAGTTTAATGAGCTTTAACAAGTTTAACAAGAAACAAGTTGAACATATCACCATTTTCGAGAGACTTCGCCATTTTCGAGAGACATTGCCATTTTTGAGAGACTTCACCATTTTCGAGAGACTTCACCATTTTCGAGAGACTTCGCCATTTTCGAGAGACTTCGCCATTTTCGAGAGACTTCGCCATTTTCGAGAGACTTCACCATTTTCGAGAGACTTCACCATTTTCGAGAGACTTCACCATTTTCGAGAGACTTCGCCATTTTCGAGAGACTTCACCATTTTCGAGAGACTTCACCATTTTCGAAAGACTTCGCCATTTTCGAGAGACATCGCCATTTTCGAGAGACATTGCCATTTTCAAGAGTTATCGCCATTTTCAAGAGTTATAACCATTTTCGAGAGATATCGCCATTTTCAAGAGTTATCGCCATTTTCAAGAGTTATCGTCATTTTCAAGAGTTATCGCCATTTTCAAGAGTTATCGCCATTTTCAAGAGTCATCGCCATTTTCAAGAGTTATCGCCATTTTCGAGAGACTTCGCCATTTTCGAGACACTTCGCCATTTTCTGGATTTTCGGGCGCCCTTGAGTCCACCCAGCTCTAATGGGTACCTGACATTAGTTGGGGAAAAGTAAAGGCGGTTGGTCGTTGTGCTGGCCACATAACACCCTCGTTAACCGTGGGCCACAGAATCAGATGACCTTTACATCATCTGCCCTATAGACCACAGGGTCTGAAAGGGGAACTTTACTTTTTTACTTTCGCCATTTTCGAGAGACTTCGCCATTTTCGAGAGACTTCACCATTTTCGAGAGACTTCGCCATTTTCGAGAGACTTCACCATTTTCGAGAGACATCGCCATTTTCAAGAGACATCGCCATTTTCAAGAGTTATCGCCATTTTCAAGAGTTATCGCCATTTTCGAGAGTTATCACTATTTTCGAGAGATATCGCCATTTTCAAGAGTTATCACCATTTTCAAGAGTTATCGTCATTTTCAAGAGTTATCGTCATTTTCAAGAGTTATCGCCCTTTTCGAGAGACTTCGCCATTTTCGAGAGACTTCGCCATTTTCGAGAGACTTCGTCACTTATGAATTTTGACATACCATATATTGTGGACTATTACAGTATCAAGTATTAAACTAATTAGATTATTGGAGAACCTAGTATCATTTTGTATCATTGTAACAAGTATTTACGGCATAATCTACATCATTCTTATTATTGCTGTTATTTTGCAATTTAAACAAACTTTTCTTTGTATTTATTTTTTATGTATGCCGTGCCTGCTGAGGTGCTTACACAGAAGATGAACAGTGACCTGACACCCTAGATTCTTGAAGATTCTTCATTTTCAAAGAGACTATTGTGTCGAAAGAGTTGTCATCTCTTCCCTGGCATCAAATAGAGCACAGATAAGTTGAGTTTTCTTTTTTGTATTGTCGGTTGAATCGGGCAGCTCAGGTCGAATTGTGCATTACCTTGTCAGTAATGGAGATAAAGGGCGAGATTACTATTTTTTTCTGTTGATCTTTTTATAATCTCTTGTGAGATATAAGTAAACAGTGTTACTTTCAACTTAACCTCTGTAAGTTAATTTACATTTTAAAATTCAGTAATATTCTTTAATTGTTTACCATGGGGGACTTTAAACCGCGTTCCATAGATATACTAATAGAAGAGGCTAAGATGATAGGAATTAAGGGGAAGGAATTAATAGAATTTGTATTGAACCAACAAAAGTTAGATTTGGAGAGGCAAAAACTAGATTTAGAGAGACTAACTATAGAACTAGAAATAAAGGCAAGGAAAGCAGAGGAAAGGAAACAAATAAGGGAGGTGGAGGACAAAAAGTTAGAAAGAGAACTGGAAGTCAAACTGTCATTACAGGAAAGTGTGCCCTATATGGTAGACAGGGACTATTCTGACCTAAACTGTAATACTATGAAAGATAATGAAGTTATTGAAAATGTCTTAACTATTTATGACTTAAATGACCATATTATTAATTGTAACAGTGAGATAGAAAGTAATGAAGAAACTGAAAATGCATTATTAATGTACAATAAAATAGATGATTGTCAGTATATTGCTAATGACATACCAAATAAGAGAGAGGAAAATGATATCTTGTTAACTACTATGGAACTTGATGATTGTCAGTTTAGTGACAATACCATTGTTCAAGTTCCGAGTCCATTTCAAGGAGTAGACAAACCATTAAAGAGACTAAACCTAACAAAATGTGTTTATTATGTTGTTGATGGGGGGAAATTGATGCCAGACCCCAGAAGGCTACAAATATTTTTGTACATAAAACTTCCAAGAAAGAGAAAAAAGTTTCGATGTTATTTCCCCTCTCCAAGTTACTGAGAAGGGAAGTGTCCACGAGGGTCACCTGAATCCCCGAGTGCGACTTAGCAATGAAGAAGATTTAGCTTTTTCTGTCTTTTTTTTTATGTATTTTAATTTTTTCTTGTATCTAGCTTAATATCCTTGTATAATGTATTAATCTAAACAGAAATAGCTTGCTGAGTGTGGTAGACGCATCCGACATACTAGTAGCTCAGAACAAGGTGGTTCCCTGGAGAGGAGCATCACGTCATCTGTAGCGTCAGTATCGAACGCCTAGACAGATACCTCTGATACTCGTGTGAATTCACAATCCAGTTTGACCAGACCATTGTCGACGAGTTGATGCACTGTCAAGACTAACCTATCAACGTAGCATAGTTGTAGTTGTAACTGTTTGTATTTCTTTTTAGAAGCTAACTCGACTTAATTGTTTTCTTCCTAGTATGTATGTCATTGTTAAAACATATAAGTAATTTTTTTTCTCCTCCTTCCTCTAATTTTCTTTATCATGTTACAGTTTCTGCAAATTAAATGTAAAACTGGTAGGTCTATGTTAATCAGTCATTTTGCTACTCTTGCCACAATTTTGTTTCCTTATTCTTACTTTGATGTAAATATTGTTCTTCTTATTAAATGATTGCTATAGCTAGGTAATTTTTTTCGTTATGGTAATATGAGCTAATTAACATACATGTTGATACACTTTTGTACATAGGTACAGTAGGCACGACTAATTTCCCAGTGTATCATTTGTCTATTTTAATACATGTATATATGTGTAGAGATATGTGTTTATATATACGTATAAAAGTATGTGTATGCATGTATGTTTAATTATGTATATTTTGGAATGACTGTTATCTAATAACAGTCATTATCGTGAGAGGGGGGATGTCACGGTGAGGTATGGCGAGAATGATTGTTAGTGTGCTATTTTAGTATGATAGCTTGTTGTGAATGTAAATAGTCGTTTGCACGGGTTATGACTGAACGTTTTGTTCGTAGTTGAATGTGCTAGTGGATGTTTTAGTCAGTAAGGTTTTGTTCCCGGTCCAGGAAGGTTGGACGTGTGCTTCCTGGACTGGTGTTTGTATTTATATTTTATTGTGTCTTAATAGTTTAATAAATAATTCGTACTTTGGATTCATTCAAACTGGAGTTAAAGTGTTTTTATTGGTGTAACAAGTGTATGCGTAGCATATGTCATTTAATAGTAATCTGAGCATTAAATAATTGTTATTAAAGGAGTAATCATCATACCCCTAGCGAGCCTGAGAAACACAAGAGACAAGTCAAGAGATAAACATATATAATTGAACACCCTGACAAATAGAACATATGTACAGTTATTATTATACACAGCAACTCTAAATAAATAAAGAAAGAATCCAATTACATCTGGGAAATTGTTTATTGATTCTGTATTAAAATCACGTTTGACTGTAAGCATTTGCAAAACACTTTATTAAACATTTTAGGGATAGACAAGACAGCAGATTGAAAAAAAAAGACAAACATCTCCCTTAGCTCAAACACAGTGTGTCTTAAGTTTATTAATTTTTATTAATATTGTTTTAAAAATTTCATTAACAAGCTAGGCTGAAACGCTTTTTCATTCAGCATAATTTTTTTTGTATGTAGATAAAGCTGAATTCAAATGATTTTAGCTTAAGGTCAAAGACCTTTGCGTGAGGCTACTGTCAGGTGTACTAGTCTAGGGTATGCCGGGTCCTCACCTGACTGATACTAACTTTATGCCGGGGTTACAATATAGCCGCGGCTCGTCTGCCTTAGCACCTCTACTATATACAAATGTTAGTTAGTACTTCAATAACAACTGTACATTATAACTGGATATCAGTGAATAACACTGTTATGTAAAACAAACAATATTTAATGTAATGATAAATATGATGAAGCATGATAAGAGAATACATTTCAATACTGCATTGAACAATTACAAATATAATATCAATATAGTGTACATAACATAGCGCACCTTAACATTACTGCCAGGGTCTACCAGTGCTAACAACGCCCCCACTCAACACCATGGGTGATAGTCAAATAGTCAACACAATCAAGGTCAAGGACCAACTCAACACTTCAAGCTTGACTCCACAAGAGCCCAAGCCTAAGTCCCTAAACGAAACAAAGGAGCAAACTTAGCATCGCTTTTTCGCAAGATCGTAATACAACGATTCGAGATCTACGACATTCATCTTAGCTAAACCAACTTACCCAAAACTGGGGAAAACAAACACCAAATTCCAAAGAAACCAAAAAAAAAAACCACCATCGACCCTCTCACACAGAGGCAACCAAGAATGACAACAAATCGCACCACCTTAGAAACAGATAGATCTACTTGCGAAGCTTATGGTGTAAAGAAAAAGAATACCAATCCCAATGCGCATTAACAAACTGTGCATGACAGCTACTACTCTTGGACCTATGGACAGTTATATTCAGCCCCCTTCACACGCCTCAAGAAAAGATTTTGTGATGGTAGTCACATAGTCGCATGTTGTCAAAAAGTGTCTAATTTACAATATTGTCATATAAAAGCTACAATGGAATGATTGATTGATATTTTATATTTTTTTGGGTAAGTGATCATGACATTGAATAATATATCATAGATACACAAAATAATAAGCAAGCTATTAATCTCAAACATATGATAATTTCGAGAACATATATTTCCTTTATTACATGAAACTATCATAGCGAAAATTTAAGAAAGTAATGCAACTAGTACAATACAATTAACATAATAAATAATGCATGTAATAACAGAAATGTTATAATGGTATTAAAGTACATATGAAGTTTGTTGTTTAATATTTAATATTTTGAAACTCTGGACGATATGATTTTATTGTTATTGAACCTCTAGATGACTCTATTGAATGTGACGAAAATAGGTAGTTTTTACTTCATCAGATGAATTATTAATTTTTTTTTTATTAGTTATAACATTTGAAATCATAACTCAGAGTGTCAAGACATGCTTGATTATATTGTGAGAAAATATAAGAACAATCATATAACAAATCATAGAACATGATCGATTTTAATTCAATAAGCAAATGGAGTATATTATTCTCTTTCCAACAATATTAGAGTATTTTGTTATGATCATTATATAAAACAAAATAGGGCAATAATAATGAAAGACAATTAAAGAAACAAACAGAGTTGAACATAATTTTATACATTTATATAAACTATATCAATTACTTTATATTTGAGGTTATTAATATAACGACCAAGTCTGTGATTTAAGATCACTTTAAATAGATTACAACTGCATGGGAAGTAATTGGGTAAATGTAACATATATAGCTATAACTTGTTAGAGTACTTATCGTCTATTAAAATTGCACATTAAACTATTGAAAATTTTCATTGAAATAGGCACCTCTATGCAGGACCACCGCGAGGGTTATGTCCGCCCCCCCCTTTTTTTTTTTCTTTAGGCCTATAACGACCGAGCTAGACTATGTATTAGAAGCGCCTGTTGATTTAAATCCAGTTTGTTGATCTTTCTTTTCTTATTTTTATCATTTTCAAATCTGCACCGCTGTGGTATCCTTCATGCCTTTTGAGATGTTTTATTTCCAATGTCAACTTTTTTTTTTCTGTTGCGACGGTACAAAGTCCTTCTCGATTTGTATCAGAAACCCCAGACAATAGGCATGTATTGCAACATGAGGTATATAAGAAACAGAAACAATTATACAATAATAATAATAATCAGGTGTACAATCTAATGTTTTGTGACAGTTTTTGTGTGTTTATACAGTTTCAAGGATTTTATTTTCTTTTTCACTCAAATTCTTACATGGCCTGTATTAAAGTTACAAATACCCTTGTTTGAGTGTGTTTAAAGAAACTATTATTGGATCCTTTAACAGTTCTTTCTTGTAAAAAAAAAAAAAAGGTGCCGGTACTCAGTGATTTTATGCCTGTACTTAGTGATTAATTGCCTAACTTTTAACTATTAATAAATTAATAACATACGGTAAAATGCAAGAAAAGTAATTAATTCAAAAAGGTGTCGGTACGCCGTACCGGTGGGTAGGGCTACAAGACATAAAAAAAGCCCTGTCCTTTAAAAGCGAGACGTTGTCGATAATAATTCGTTCTATAAAGGATTCCTATGGCTGCTTTTCAAAATCATACATTTTCTAATGTATCGCACCTGTTTTCGTTTTATTTTTAAAAGCATTTTTTTTTCATTTTCTTTCTGCGTTACATTTCTATTGACCTCATTTTAGTAGGCCTACCTGTAATGTCGTCTTTATTTATTTATTCCTGAAACATCCCACATGTCATATTAAATGCATACTAAAATAACTCGAAACACAATAGCCAATTGACAGTGAATATTTTTCATAGTTTCGTAAACTTTAATAATGGTGATCACGATTGTATTTTGAAGAGATTTGCATGGTGTCCACAATTATAAAACATACGCGGATATGCCTACAATAAATACCTCTAAGACAAATCCTATACTCTTAAGCGAGCAATTCTTGTATATATATATATATATATATTGTATACTCTTAAGCGAGCAATTCTTGTATATATATATATTTCTTCTATTTCGAAAACGGCTCTAACGATTTTCTTTA
>JADKLZ010001913.1:27874969-27889958 GCA_021533235.1 Biomphalaria straminea
CTTCAATGTCTACTTGTATCAACACTGTTGATAAAGAAGTCTTCAATTTCTACTTGTATCAACACTGTTGATACTCTGTTTATTAATTGTTATTATTAATGTCTACAGTATGTTATTTACATTATTTAATTACCTACATTATAAAGAGCCGTCTTGTCGCTGTATGTTTTCAAATCAAATATCTTCGTTGGTTGATCGTTGAAAATCAAACACCCAAATTGAACGCCGGTTGGTCCAATTTTGAAAGCCTGTGTAATCTCTGCAGCGAATTTTGTTTGAAGAGCCCAGTTCGATATTCCAATACTGCTGGAGGCGTCCAGTACTTGGAATATATCGGATTTCGCTGTTTTTTCACATGGCTTAACAGTTGCTAAAAAAAAATGAATAGTGATTAGGTTTAATCAGCTAAATAAACCGTGCAAAAAAATGGCGTCCCTGAGTCCACCCAACTCTAATGGGTACCTGACTTTAGTTGGGGAAAGTAAAGGCGGTTGGTCGTTGTGCTGGCCACATAACATCCTGCTCGTTAACCGATGGCCTAAGAAACAGATGACCTTAACATCATCTGCCCCATAGATCTTAAGGTCTGAAAGGGACAATTTACTTTTTTTTGCTTTACTACTGATATTGAAATACCCTAGAACTATCTTATTACTCGTAATTTTAAAACAAAACAAATCAAAATACATTTGCGTGGTACCAACAGAAAGGAATGGTTCACTCTCTTTTTTAGCCTTTGCGCTACCCCTAGCACGGAGCTACCACTCTAATGGGACGGGAGTTTTTCCTCCAAAGATTAAAAAAACACTGCAATATTTCGCATTACTACGCAGACCCAGTTTTGACTTTTTAGCCGTTCAACGTACAAACATCTGATTTCTTTTTAATAAACACTACACGTTAGATTAATAGTGTTTCGTTTTAAATAAAAGACAATTTGAATTCGATGATCTCTAATAGACTTGATGTATTACCTGCCAGTTTGGCCTAGTGGCTAAAAGACATTTGAATGTCATGAACGATCATTAAAATTGTTTTTCCATCTGAAGAAAATATTGTCTGACTTTTAACCTTTTCTGATGAAACATTGGAGTGGGCACATAGACATAAATAAATATAAACTTGAAACAGGAAGTAACTTCATGTAACTTGAAAAAAATGTAGATTCTATATCTATTGAATTCGGATTTCCGAAATCTGATAAGTTGCACGATCTTCAGTTTTAGAGATTAAACAAAACTACACGACCTCCTTATTTACAATATAAATAGGTGTGTTTCATCTATCTATATATATAATTCTCAAAGTCGACAAGTTCAGAAGTTCAATCGACAAGTAAGCAACAAGTAAATGGGAAGATCCCATGGTGCAGCATGGTGTGAATGGAAAATATTCATATCCGCACTATTTTCATTCACAAAATAGCATAGATAGCATAAATAAATATAGACTGGAAAAAGGAAGTAATAGATTCAGTCCTTAACTTTGAATTAGTGAAATTAGGGATTTTTTTCAGCAGAATGTCCAAATAAGCTAAAATTAAAAAATAGTTTCAGAACAAAAAATGAACATTATGATTAATTAACATTAAAAAAAAAAGTCACGCTAAGAGATAAAAAAAACTAGTGAAAATATTGTAATACTTATATAGGTTATGGCTGAAATAGATATGAATACTTAACTTTTATACTGCTCATGCTGTCTAGAAAAGTACACAAATTTGCAAATCACACATTGTCCCTTCATAAAACTCTCTTATTGGCCAGTCTATATTTATTTATGTCTATGAGTGGGCACTTTCCGGAAAAGTAACTCTCTTAAGGAGAAAATACAAGGAGACGAAGAAAGGGCCACAAGTCATGTTATAATCTTCTGCTACTTCATTAGTTTTTCAGCAAATTGGCTCCCTTTTTGTTCTAGTGAAGAGATAAGAAAAATACTCACTTGTTGTCGGAGTAGGTGGATTAGTAGTAGTCGGTTTCGACGTCGTTCTGGTCGTTGTTGGTGCTGTTGTAGTTGTTGTTGGTGCAGCTGTAGTTGTTGTTGGTGCTGCTGTAGTTGTTGTTGGTGCTGCTGTAGTTGTTGTTGGTTTCGCTGTTGATGAGGCACATGGTCGTCTAGTAGTTTCTTAAAAATAAAAATAAAAATTAACAATTTAAGAGTTGACATAAAATTTATTACAAAAATCAAGATCTAAGATTTTATTAGCTCTTTTGCGAAAGATAAACAATGGGATCTTTTAAATTATGCAAATTTTCATTTTTAATTGGGATTCTAGTTAAGTAGATAGAGATTTTGCTAAAAATATTGTTAGACACAACACTAAAATATTGCATGACATACATCTAAACGTATTGCCTAACCATTGCTAAACAAAACTAATCGATATTGAACATGCGTGATCCTATAAATTGCATACGCTCATAATATCATACGATAATTCTGTCCTACGATTTTTAATGTGCCGATCTAAGCGTGCATAAAATTAAAGAATAAAACTCTGTAAAAAATTTGATTTTCATGGTTGATTCAGGCAACCCGTTCCATGCTGAAGGAGCATGAGTAAGTAATGTGCCTATATCTTTGTGTCTTCATTAAGTTTTAAGTTGCGCAGCTGTCAAGGAGTAAAAGTTTAAATGCTTCTTCTTCATCTTTCTTGTTCTCATTTTTATTTTGAGGCGTTCAGATGACTAGACCAATATATGAGATGAACTGCGCATTGGTTTCCAAGTCAGGGAGCTCTCCAAAAAGTTTTCTTACTATTGGGGTGTCTTTGGGCCAGTGTCTTGTACGGGTCTGTAGGTAAAAAGAACGGTATTGAGTGACATGGTCAGCCTTCTCTGGTGACACCCCACATGGTCAGCCTTCTCTGGTGACACTCCACATGGTCAGCCTTCTCTGATGACACCCCACATGGTCAGTCTTCTATTGTAAAACCCCACATGGTCAGCCTTCTCTGGTAAAACCCCAGATGGTCAGCCTTCTCTGGTGACACCCCACATGGTCAGCCTTCTCTGGTGACACTCCACATGGTCAGCCTTCTCTGGTGACACTCCACATGGTCAGCCTTCTCTGGTGACACTCCACATGGGCAGATTTTACTGGTTCCGATTATGAGCTTTCGGTTTAAATGTTGTCTCATTATGTCCGCTCCTAAGTCGAAATATTAGACGTTGATCTTGTCAGGATAGATTATAATAAGCAAAATCTTTCTTGCGATTCGGATGTGAGCTTGTCTATTTCTCTTTTATTTTATTCACTATTAGTTTTTGTTCATTTCTTCTGGATAGAGTGCAAAGTTTAGTTTTGTGATTGTTATCCCACACTTGGCGAGTATGTTAGCCTTTTCATTTCTTTCGAATTCTTTATGCGCTGGTATCCATTGAATGCATCTTCAAAATTAAAGTTATTAAATGTCAAAGAGCGTCAAATATATTCTACACGTAGACTTAAATAAATATAGACAGGAAAAAGGAAGTAACTTCATGTAACTTGAAAACATGTATATCTGTTGAATTCGGATTTCCGAATTATAAAAACTTTTTGAAAATTGCATGATCTTCAGTGTTAGAGATTAAACAAAATGTATAGACATTAAATAAAGTACACACAATTGCAATTCACAAATTTTCGTTATATATATATAATCATAGCTAGACTGGATATTGGGATCTTTTTAACCTACTAAAAATGTGAAAAACATTTAAAAATGATCAAACAAGTCGTTTTTTTGTAAAGCAACTGTAAGAAGTATTTTTTTTCCTAAGCTCTAACCTATGTAACATAATTTATTCTAGATCTAGTAAATAAACATCGAAAATAAGATCACTCTCGACTCATATTTATTATGTTACTATTTTTGGATGCATAAAAACAAAAGCTATTTCAATGTACTCATAATGACTAAAATAAATTGACGTGAATTATTTCCATCAAGGATGACATGCAATATCTTTATTGAAACTAACAAGAAATGGCCTTCTTC
The DNA here is from genome assembly GCA_021533235.1 of Biomphalaria straminea. Lineage (NCBI taxonomy): Eukaryota > Metazoa > Mollusca > Gastropoda > Planorbidae > Biomphalaria > Biomphalaria straminea. The sequence goes on from JADKLZ010001913.1 coordinate 27,878,955, forward strand.
AGGAATATATTTATCAATTGCGGATACATTTTTTTTTCCGTTTTCCAGTCTAGATATAATATATATATATATTAATATATATAGGTCTGTGATGCACAGTAGTCAGTATATACCTTTAAAAAACTTATTTTAGCAATAGGATACACCAGATGTACAAAACAAAATCAATAAACCATTAGTCATTCTTTTTTTTTTAAAGCCACTTTATCCGTTAATTTATAATAGGCCTACATAAATCACAACGATTATATTCAATTTAAATCTTGAATAGGTCAATAGTAATTTTAAAACTATTCCTATATATGTCTTCGAATTCTTGATAGCTATTTTTACTTCAAGAACACTAATTTGAATCAACCAAAGAGAAATGTGTAATACCTTCTGGATAATCGGGGTACTCTGGATACTCTGGTTCCGTTGGATACTCTGGTTCCGTTGGATACTCTGGTTCCGTTGGATACTCTGAGTAAAAATATATGTTATCAATGTTTAAATATCTCATTAACATTCATCTTAGGAGCATTTCATGCCAAAACGTATTTGCAGTTATCTTCTCTTAGTTTGCGTTTATTTTTTAATTAGATTCTATGACGTACACAAAAAGTACACAAAAATTAATAGTTGATTATACAGTGGCGTAGCTAGACTGGGGGGGGGGAGGGGTGAGATTTCGAAAATGCCCCGGGCCCCCACTTGAGGGGGGCCCCCAAATGAGTGTTTTTTACTTTAAAAATTAACTATTACGCAAAATTCAGGGGCCCCAAAGAGGTCATGCCCCCAGGGCCCCCAAACTATGGAAAATTCCTAGCTACGCCCCTGTTGACCGGAATCACATGCTGCATAGTGGGAAGCCTTCAAGAGTAATAAACCAAACCGAATTGAACTTTTTTTTGTTTAGTGACAAACATAGAATTCACATATACACGAAGCGAAAAAAAGATTACTTAAAACACATTTTGATTTAAAACATAAAAAAACAACATTTTGATAGATACTCATAAAAAAAACAACAACCACAAAGCTTCTATTAAGTTGTATTAATTAGTTAAAATCAATCATTCATTTTCAAATACATCTAGACTAACAATAAAAAACATGTATGAATTTAACAAAAAAAAGGTGCACAAGTCTTCTCCTGCTTCTCAAGCCGTCACAGTAACCGCTCTGCTTGTGATATAAAAGTGCAAGATTGTGTAGCTCTCTATTGTTTCTATAGTATCGTCCTACTGTTCATGTTTTGATCAATAAGACTCAGATGACGACCTTGAAGGGGGGCTAATTCAGCTTATACCACCATTTCAGTCAAGTACCAGTTATTTCCCTTGTTGGAGATACCAAACACAATGATGAATTACCAATAGTTAATTAACTAGTAGTTAATTTCTCTTTATGGATTCTTGTGTTGTCAGGTAAAAGACATAATTGTCCACCCAAAAGAGGGAATCGCCCAGAGCATAATCCGATAGAGAAATACTGTCGAGGTCATACACTTGCCTTGAGTGAAATGGATAAAGTCAATTACGTCAAGGTTATAAAATCAAGGTAGGTCTAGACAAAAAATAACTACTGCGTTTTTTTTTTATATTGGCCTTACTATTTACCTGGATAGCTAGGGGTTTGGTTTGTGGGCAGCAGGGCGTGTCCGCACACCGACGGGCCATGCCTGCCTCACATACACCTCAAGTAAACATTAATGGCCAACCACTTGAAATTGTTGGTCATTTTTGCTATCTTGGCTCCATCATATCCAACGATGCTCTACTGGATAAAGACATCAACAATATGATAGCCAAAGCAAAGGGCACCATGTCACGGTTGCAGAAAAGAGTGTGGGACAACACATTGCTGACTAACAATACGAAAGCCTTAGTCTACCGGACCTGCGTGATGAGCACCTTGCTATACGGAAGTGAAGCATGGTCAACCTACTCATGGCAGGAAAAAAAGCTGAATGTCTTCCACGACCACCTCCGATGCCTAATGCGATCTTTAAAATAAGGTGGCAAGATAAGATAACCAATGAGGAAGTGCTATAAAGAGCAGGGTACCAGGACATCCGCTCTGTTATCAGCAGCAGACGCTTTGGCTGGCTTGGCCACGTTCGCAGAATGCCAGTAGGTAGACTACCACAAGATATACTGAATGGCGATCTTATTGAAGGCAGGACAGCCGCTGGTCGCCCACTTTTACGGTTTCACAGATGTATGCAAACGCGACATGAAGCTATTAAAGATCGACACTAGCAGCTGGGAAAAAGCAGCACTGGATAGATCCACTGGAGAGAGAGCATAAGAGAAGGGTCTCGGATTGTAGGTGCCATACACAACAGAGACAGAAAGAAGGCTGAAAATGCAGCTGCGCCTGGTGATTGTATATGCCCAACCTGCAACCGCAGCTGTGTATCAAGGATTGTCCTCTTTAGCCACACAAGATGTTGCAAGGGGAAAAGATAATCTCTCGAGACGTAAAATGCCACAGATTTATCTGGATAAGAGATACCTTCGCCTTTTTCTGAAAGTGAAGAGAGAAACGCAAAAAAAGAAAAAAAAAATCATTTTTACAAAAACGCCGGAGTGTGTCGATATTGTAAAATTTATGTTCTTAATAGTTTAACTATAGAAGGATGCCACCAGTGCGGTGTACTTCAGCAACAATATTGGGGAATGGTTCAAAACCACAGTTGGAGTAAGACAAGGCTGCCTCCTTTCACCAACACTCTTCAATATCTTCCTTGAAAGAATAATGGAAGATGCTCTCGAAGGATTTGAAGGTACTGTAAGCATTGGAGGAAGAAAAGTTACAAACTTGCGCTTCGCAGATGACATTGATGGCCTAGCAGGGACAGAAGACGAACTAGCCGACCTAGTGATGCGCATTGACAAGACTTCAGCAGCTTATGGCATGCAAATAAATGCAGAAAAAACCCAAATCATGACCAATAGTCAACAGGGCTTTACAAAGGCCATCAGTATTGGAGGCGAAAAGCTAACTAGCGTTAGCAGCTTTAAGTACCTCGGAGCTATTGTCTCGGATGAGGGAACAAAGCCCGAACTAATGGTCCGAATAGCACAGTCCACAGCGGCCCTTTCTAAACTCAAGTTGATATGGAAAGATAAAGGCTTAGCCCTCGGCACCAAAATCAGACTGATGCGCTCCCTGGTCATGGCCACATTTCTATATGCTTGTGAGTCTTGGACGCTGACTGCAGAGCTAGAGAGGAGGATCCTAGCAATGGAAATGAGATGCTACCGAAGGATCCTAGGCATCACATTTAAAGACCGCATCACAAATCAAGAGATTAGAGACAGGGTTACGGCAGCGATCGGACCCCATGATGACCTGCTAAATACTGTGAAGAAACGAAAGCTCAAAATGTATGGCCATGTAACAAGATCTTCAGGACTCGCAAAGACCTTCCTCCAGGGAACAGTACCAGGAAAAAAGAAAAAGAGGCAGACAGAGAAAGCGGTGGGAAGACAACATCAAAGAATGGACAGGCCTACCATTGAACGAGGTTTTAATCACGGCAAAGGATAGAGAGGAATGGAGAAAGATGGTCCACAAGTCTTGCTTGGTGCCCCAACGGTCCACCAGACTAAGGGATAGGTAACAGGTAACAGGTAGTTTAACTAAACTAAATTAATTAATTGCGACTAAGTATTTAATCAATTTTTTATTGGTGTATATTTTGTTAGAAACAAATGAATAGTTGTGCAAAGTCTCATTCAGAATGGGAAGTGGGAGAAATAACGTGTACAAATTTTGCACCCGACAGACAGACAGACAGACAGACAGAGTGAGTTGATATAAACTTTGTATATAAGCAAAATGTCTTATTTAGTGAAAGTCCATTATTTTGGTGAAGCGGACATTTAGTTACACAGATGAGAACAAATTGTACACCCTGGTACAAACTTTTTGTAGGCCAATAAATCAAGTCAGTGGAACCAGAGACAGAGATGTATATCCCGAGGGGAAATTTCCCACAATCTAATGTCGATGTACACTTGTGGTTACTATGCTTAGACCTAAGTGGGTCCTAAAACAACAACAACAACAAAAACAACAACAAATTAACATGACTATTTACCTGGGTAAACGATACCTTCGCCTTTTTCTGAAAGTAAATAGAAAAACTCAAAATGTAAAAAAAAAAAAAGTAAAAAAACAAAAAGACAGAATATTGTTAGGTAGTGTAGTTTAGTATTGCGCACAATTTTTAGATAGTTAGTTTAGTCTTTTAGAATTGCGCACTTTTTGGTACCCACTTTGAAAGCACATTTTATGACGACACAGACTGTAGGGTTAGAGGTTAAGTTTGACGTAATAGGACTTCAGTTACTGCTAGGCTCTCGGGGTGATCAGACGTATTTATCTTTTGACTAGACTGTGGCCCATCTTGTAAATAAAGTTAGTATTGAATTACATCTCGAAGTCAACTTGGTCATTTGAATATTCGTTCCTGTTCGTTCTTGTTTTTGTGATTGTTCACTGTGAACTCGCACATAATAATTTCATCGATACAACTATACCCAAGCATCTAGTATCCAGAAGAAACTTAGAAATACTTTAACTACAGTAATCTACAAACAGCAAGAAGAATACATTAACAGTGATACAATTACAATATGTCAATATCTTAATATTTATCTTCCTTAATCAATAAATAAAAGCAGAGTTACAGTTACTAATGAAGTATTTGGGACATTTTTTTAATTGATGCATGTTTGGTTGGCAACAATGGAATGGAATGGACGTGTACAAACAAATTGTATCAAATTCTACAAGGGAGGTCACTATATGTGAATCAAATGGACATCCTTATTACACAATAAGATAAGTTATTCTACAATACTCTTTGTTATGGAATACTTAAGTACTGTACAAGTTGAAAAGGATACATACCATTGTATTCAACGTATTCTAAAAAGAGAAAAAAATATAATGGTATCATCATTATGCACATTGCATATAGTGTTTAATAACTGAGTATACTTTGTGTTTAATTATATATTATTATGGCTTTTATATAGTGCCACTTTCATGCTTATAGCATGCTCAGAGCGCTTTGGTCCAATCTCATTTGTGAACCATTGGGGGGAGGGGGTATCTAGGAGTTGTAAGCACAACTCTGCCCGAGTCGGGTGTCTAACCTCGAGCCCCCTTCTAGGTAGCCAAGCCAAGCCAAGCTCAAGCCGCATTTAGCCTCTCGACCATGCTTCCCAACTAAATCTTTATTTACATTTATTTATAAACTATTATATCATGTAATATGGTTTGATAAGTAACATTAAAATAAATTTATTTTTAATTAATTCCCGATCGTCTATAATTGTTCACTCTATTTTTTTTTTGTTATAATGCTTCCTTATTGCCTATGATTGGCCTTGTTATGCTTCGCACTTTGTAATTCTTCTATTGACAGTTCAGTTAATGATTTCTATACATAGACATATATATATATATATATAGACTGGCCGATGAAGAACAAATTATTATTGGAAACATTTGGGCAAACATAGATTTAGTTATACAGCAGTTATGAGCAGTATAAAACTAAAAGTATTTATAGCTTGTTTTTTAGTCATAACTTATGTAATTAATAGAACCCTTTCTGTATTATTATATTTGTAATCTTCCCTACTATATCTATGTCATGCGGGCATAATTATTATCTTCCCAACTATTAATTTAACTAGCTTCTAAGTCTAGATCTAGACTAAAGACATTGAACACATGTCGGCATTAGTTAGTGTTTAGAGATCGGATAGGATAGACGTTAGACTCATATAGACTGACGGACTTACTGTGTAAAAATATTCAATTTATTGATGCAAAATGATTTTTCAAACTTTAGGATTTATCCCTTGGCCGCATAGTCTATCGTTCTACGATCGTTAGAGGCTTAGAGCACGCTCTGCTCATTTTCTTTTACTTTTTTGACTAAAAACTAATTCTAAATATTTGAATCGATAAGACGACCGCCATACATAAGGAAGCCATGTCAACAATAAATAGATCCACATCACAAGCCTATATATATATTCCTATGTCTTTCATTATGAAATTGCATTGTAGTTTGTTGTTTGCACATGAAATGTATGTGCATCTTAAATATTTTCAAACGAAGCATATATATTTATGCGGCCCGCCCAGTCCCCAAATTTCATTAATGCGGCCCTCGGTTGAAAAAGGTTGCCCACCCCTGGGCTAAGGGATAGGTAAAGTAAAAAAGTAAAGAAGATTTTAAGTGGCTATTTAAATCTAAATTTAAATCTGTTTCAATTTACTAACCTTTGTATTCAAGACCGTTACATACTGAAAGCAGAAAATAAGCATATAATAACATTACAATACAAAATACTACAACATAGCTAGAAATGTATAATAAAGAAACAATATCGAATAGTCATAGTCAATGAGTTTTTCCAATATAGGCACCATGTTTAATATACACTGTCAGATGGAGAAAATAAGAGAGAGTGAGAGAGGGAGATAGGAACAAAATATATACATAGAGAGAGACAAATAGACATAGAGATAGAGAGAAAAAGAGAGATAGTGCAGGAGAGAGAGAGAGAGAGAGAGTGGGTGTAATAGAGACAGAGAAAGAGAGACTTATAAACCTAGTAACCCTCAATTTCTTTCGTTTGATTTTTTTTACTAACAAAACATCCTAATATAATGTTCTCTACATAAGCAGGCGAAATCAATAGAACATAATTAAAATCGACCCAGACAAACTGTAACAATGCCTGCTCAACAAATATTTCCTTAATTCTTCCTGCACCCCTTCCCAGTCAGATTTTTGCTGCAGAGCTGTAGACTCTTTTGCTGTCTGTGTTTAGAAAAAAAAAATATGTCCTATGTTGTTGTTTTTTCCCCAGTAGTTCGATACTCTCATAGAGGGAGTTGATTGGGCAGGCATGATACATTGTTATTTTAGAAGCTATGTTACTAGTAAATCGGTGCCCCCGCTGCGGGGAAGAAGAGGAAACCGTGTCTCATATTCTGTTCGACTGCCCCAGACTTGCTGATCTCCGTCTCGACAGGTCTGGGAAACCAAAATTTCTCGACCTGTATGGTGACGCCTACGCACTACGCAAGACAGCAGGGTTTCTGTCCAGGGCTTTTGCAAGAGAGGATTTAAGCCTCTCAAGCCCTCACTCAAATGGAGTTTGATGATGATGATGATGACTAGTAAATCCTACTTACCTAACGCTAAGTAAGGAGTTGCCAGCAAACACAGCAGGACAGTGTTGAATGCTCTCATTCTTAACGATCAAGACAGCTGTGCATAAAAATACATACATTTTAGTTTCTTGTTGAAGCAACTGTCTTCAGGTAAATCGTTCCTATCTATGATCACAAGAATACCGAGCTGGCTGAGTGGGAAAGTGTTGGTCTCTTTACTCCTGTGGTAGTTTGAATGATTAGGGTGTACTATACTATAGGAACGAGAGAGAGAGAGAGAGTGAGGGAGAGAGAGAAAGAAAGGGAGAGAGAGAGAGTGGGAGAGAGATAGAGAGAGAGGTAGAGAGAGAGAGGGAGAGAGAGAGACAGGGGGAGAGAGGGAGAGAGAGAGGAAGAGAGAAAGAGGGAGGGAGGGAGAGAGAGAGGGGGAGAGAGGGAGAGAGAGAGAGGAAGAGAGAAAGAGGGAGGGAGGGAGAGAAAGAGGGAGGAGAGAGGGAGAGAGAGAAAGAGTGGGAGAGAGAGATAGAAAGAGGGAGGGAGGGAGAGAGAGAGAGAGGGAGAGAAAGAGGGGGAGAGAGAGAGTGGGAGAGAGATAGAAAGAGGGAGAGAGGGAGAGAGAGAGGGAGGGAGAAAGAGAGGGGGAGAGAGAGGGAGGGACAGATAGAGACAAAGAGAGAGAGAGTGAAAACAGAGTGAGGATGATCAAAAGAATACCTAGGTGGCCGAGTGGAAAAGTGTTCGGTTTCTTAACCAAGTGATACCGTGTTCGAATCCTTGTGAAAACAGAAATTTCAGAGTTGGGGATTTAGTACATTTCCCCCTCCTCCCAATGTACGTAAGCTGACGCAGTAGTTGGAAAGTGAAACCAAAGACACTAGTTTAGAGTCTTTTCTAGAAACCTGTGAGCCTTATAGTATCCCAACCCCCACACAACACACACACACACACACACACACATAAATGAATTTATTTCCGTTTTGCAGTACCAAACAGAATACTTAATAACCAATAATAAACTAATTTGTTAATTTTGTGATTGATTGATCTTTTGTACAATAAATTACCTAAAGTTTCAACTTGATCCAAAAAATGGGTTTTTGAGAAATGCTGGGAGAAAAATTGTACCAGACAGACAAACAGACAGAGGGTGGGCTAATATAAGCTTTTGAATAAGGATGCAAATGTCTTCCAGTCTAAATGCTAAGGATGAGTTTAGTATGTGATATACCAAATTCACCATGAGACTAATGTAGAAGATAATTACATCAGGAATCAGTTTTAAACATCCCCAGGCAAATAAAACAACTACGAATAATATATTTTAAAATTTAAAATATATTTAAAAATTATAGCGGTTCCTACATTATGTTCCAATAATGTGGTAAACATTTCTATTTAATCGTAATACAAATAAATAGAAACAAAAAGCTTTGGCCGTTATATGATCAAGCACACGACATTAGCATTATTAGTGCGACGTTTTATTAACTGCACTAAAAGAGCCATGCTACTGTGTGTGAAAATTTAGCTCGAAAACATTATTAGTTCTTTTTTTTTTTGTGGTAAGCTTGTATTTGACATTGAAAATGACATGTTAAGAGAGAGAGAGAGAGAGAGAGAGAGAGAGAGAGAAAAAGAGTATCTTTTGATTTAAATTGATATCACATTTTAGATAATAAAAAATAAAATAAAAGGCTTTTACCTTATCTGGACACTGTAAAAAGTAATTATGCGTCCAAAAAAAAATACATGTCGATTGTCTATATATATTTGAACATTAGTCACAGCTTGTGGTTAGTTAATTAGGCAGAAATAGAGTGAAGTCAAGTCACGTGGCGACTCCATTGTTTGTGACAAACAACGTAGAATTTTAAAATTCCATTTTTCATTTTAAATTTCAGGCAATAATTTTAAATAGATCATCTATCACTTTGTTATATAGATACAACAAATGAGCTGTCTGAAAATGGCAAGCTGGAAATTTAGTGCATTGTGGCCGAGTGATGAAGAACTGAATCAAGGGGTTCAGAGTTCCTAGTCCAGTGTAAGACATGACTCACTATCTAAAGTCATTCGCCAAGGTACAGTGGTTGGGGCACGAAGAAAAGCTGGCTGGACAATGGCAAATGGACCGGTCTTCTGTGAACAGGTGCTGACCGCAAATGACCGGTGTGTTTGTTGTGTTTTGTATGGTGACGTTGGGAAGAGATTAGCAATAGGTATGAATAATGTAAGATTGGCATTTACGTCAGTGGTCTTAGTTAGAACAGGCGACTCCAGAACGTGTGACTGTAAAGAAGTGTTATTGTAGTGAGATTCTGATCAAAGTAGAAATATATAGGCCTATTATTAGCCTACTAAAGTCTACTACATTGTAATATATTTGATATTACGTTGATTTGTCTATATTATAATAAAAGTTATAATTTGTATGGTTTACAAGGAATCGATTCAAGTTACTTGAAGTTTTATCAGTTAAGACATGATATTTGGGGTATTTGGAACATCGGTACAATAAAGGCGATGCCGTTCCCACAATCCCTCAACAGTTATTTCCCCTTCATATCTCAAGAGCTAAATTTTATACAGTTAAGTCAGTAAAAGAACTATACATAACGCCCACAGCGGTTTTGTTGTCTACCAGCAGTTTGGTGTTACAAATCAACAACCGTCAGCAACAACCGGGAAAATGGTGGGATTTGGTTACGTGATCAGCTACAGCACCCCTTCGATGAAAGGCAAGGGGAAAGATGATGGTGATGATGGTGATGATGGTGACGATGGTGATGATGGTTTTATACAACTCTCTGAGTACAGGACGAACAAAATGTTGTGGGACCGCTGAAGATAAAAGCCTTTAAAGGCCGTCTACAACATTAACTGCTTGCGATGTGGGAATACCCAGAGTAAAATAATGCAATGCAATCATCCATAAATGCGTTGTTTATTTATTCATGCACCGAGCAGCAGAGTATACTTTTTAACCAGCTGATTAATTAACAGATCTTAAATACAATTTACGAATGACAAGTGGATGAAGTTCAGAAAATAATTAAACAAGGTCTTGACAGAAACTTTCAGTTGTGATTTCTTAAAAACGAAAAGTACACATTATTTTTAGTCGGCTTATTTGGCATACTATTTGGCTAACTATTTTTATAGCTATCTAACCACAAATTTGAAAACAAAAAGTCTCAATCACCAAGAAACAACCATTATTAGAGAGTTAATAATAGTGGGCCTACAAAAATATAAGAACCCCCCCTTTTTATTCTTTATTTTGACCACCTTCTTAATGGTCTTTTTCATACTTTTTATCATAAAAAATAGTTTTGATTTCTGTACCACAAAAACACTGCGACATTAAAATGTTTCACCAACTTTAAAAGCCAGTATAACGAGAGTTTAAACCTCTATCTTGTATCCTCGTGGTGTTCATTGATCTGCAGACTGCGAGTTTAACTGCAGGTAGACGAGTTTACTGTTGGCTACACGTGATTACTATATAATGGCGCCCTCATGTGGGCTCGACTTTTCATTTGCTCGTTTACCAGAATGTTCCCTTTGTTTTGCTAACTTTTATAGTGTGTCAGATGCGTATATTTTACAAGGAATATGTTCGATTAATTTCGTTATCAGAAGAATTTTATATTCTCAATCTACTAATAAATAATTGTTCTCAAACAAATCTAAAGCATGATTTGTAAGCAGTTAAGCATGTGATTGTGACGTAATTACCAATCTTTGATTGCTCTGTGTGACTGTAAAAATGCACACGTCACTGGCGGATCCAGGGGGGGGGGGCGGTAG
>JADKLZ010001913.1:27921574-27937236 GCA_021533235.1 Biomphalaria straminea
GAGCCTTTTGGAAAATTAGCGAGCCTTTGGAAAATTAGCGAGCCTTTGGAAAATTAGCTAGCCTTCGGAACATTAGCGAGCCTTTGGACGAATATAGTTCAGACAGGATTGCAAAACTAAACTAGTCATTTTCTTGTTCAGCATTTTGTGAAAGGACAGCCCCTTTTTTTAGCACCAGCCTCCCAGTGGACTCTACTCTCCCTGTCTTCATGTAAAGATTAAATTTGTATATATTGTTAGCACATTTCTTATTTAACGATCAATAGATTCTATTTGTTATATATTTTAAAATCATTCTTTCGCATGTACATGACGTTTTTTTTTCTTGTTTTTTTTTTTTGCCACTAATACTACAAGTCTACTTACCATAAATGCTTGGCGAATAGAGTACAAGGTACAAACTAACCACAGAACTCAATGACGAATGCATTATTATCACCTGTCACTGAATATGTGAAGAAAATATGTGAAACGTACAGAAGTATGAGGAATGAGACTTTAACAAAACGCTTAACACATTGAATTTTAGAAAAAGAAACTTCCTTTCCAAACAATTAGTACTTCAAAAGGTCATGAAAGATGTAATGCTTTAGTTAGTATGGAACTTTTTATAAGTCTAGTTATTATAATAACTATTTGTGTCAAAACGTATTTTCTATATACGAAGCTTATCAATCTTTATGTAAACGTAGACCGACATAATGAACTTACAGCTTCAGTTTACGTTTCTAATTCACATGCTAAACCATCCAATCTTATCTTATCTTGTAAAATCTTCTGGAGAGACTAAGGTTTTTGTTACTGAGAATGTATTTCTTATTTAGATTAAGTATGGATGAAATATGAACCTTCTACCCTCTTTTGAAGACACACAAAATGCACGTAAGTTGTATGGTGGATACGTTTTTGAATATCCATGCGATGATTTTTCCAATAAACAGTAATAAGAAAAATGCAAAACTAGTATTAGTTCCACTGAATCCCAAAGATAGAAAAAAAATACTTTAACCATAAATATTGTTAATTTATTCAATACGTTAAGGAAGTTATCTTTCTGATAAACTAATATAATGTTTTGTCACGCAGCTAGAATCTATGTACGAAATTTCAGCTCGCTAAGACAAAATTGTAGGAATTAATGATTAAAATGCTTGACTACGACAAAAGTGTGAGTCAATATCAGGAATGGAAAAAAAGAAAATCTTTAACAATTAAAGTTTTGTTTTGTTCTGATTTAATTGTGTGTGAAATTCTGGCAGACGTCAAACAGATTTGTAACAAAATATAAACTTAATTGTTAACTACTGAAATAAACAATTTATTATCTGACATGCTTTACAACAAATATGGTGAATAATGTAATAGGCTATTACACTACATGTTTTGTAATCATACAATTATGCTATGGGTATTAAGTCACTGTATGTAAATTTAAGAAAAAAATGCTGATCTTAGATCACACACTTGAAAAACAATTTAATCAAAGCTTTTTAATAAAATGAATTTACCAGTCCCCTAGGTGATCAAAATAAGGATGAAAAAGTCACTACCTGTAAAGAAGACTTTATATTTAATGATATCTCTTGCAAGCTGTTGGGTTCATTGGAGGCTTCAAGCCCATGGCGGTAGTTGCACGGTAAATGTGTTTTTGAATGTATGGTAATGAGGTCTCGCTAATTTCTTGGCGCGTACCAATCCAGGTGAGAACATTGCAATCGAGCATCTCTAACAAATAGAGAGCTATCTATGTATGCCTTGTACGTGTATGGATAGCAGCTAAAGCTAGACAAAAGAGTACCTTTAACTCTTTCTATCCTAACTGACGATACCAACGTTGATTCCACCAGAATGTGGTAAACAATTGTGGAGAGAAAGAGTTAAATGTTATATTTTATATTCAAATAAATCTCTGGCAGTCTAATTAATACATGTACAGAAAATATGTGTGGGTATGTGTCTAGATTATAATACAATATGCAAGGTCGGCTTTACACATAAACAAAATAGGCAGCCGCCTATGGCTTACAATGGGGGGGGGGGGCCTCATTCACCTTAGTAAAAGAGAAATTGAAATTAACAACTTGAATACAATCTCAAAAAAAAGCAAAGCTCGAATATGGATTAATGTGTGTCACTAACCCATTTAAATCTATAACCCTAAGGTTTTTCCCCACAAATATGTAGGTCTACTGTAAGACTCCTATTGATGGAAGACCCTTGTTGCTTCATTTTGTTGAATGTTTCAAAACGTTATTTTGAACATGTTGTGTCGAAACGCTAATGAAGGACGTGATTGTTATTTTTAGCGGCCTCCGTAAGGTAAAAAGCCGCTATTAGGTTTGTGCAAAATGTCCGTCTGTCCGTCTATCACACTCAGGGCGCCAAAACTAGAAGAGATACGAAAAATATTAGTTCACCATTAAATGCGGCTTGAAAATTTTAGGTGCAACGGCTACTTTTAGTTTTCTAAAAGCAATCCGTTTAATTTATAAAATTAATTATGCAAGCGATTTTTAAATAACAAAACACCAATTCTAAAACAATTAAGTAAATGTAAGGGAGGAAATGTTACTATAAGAAATGCTCTTGGCAAGTAGATATCACGGACATTTTTTAAAATGAACTTCTGTCCGTATCTCCGTCTGTCATACTCAGGGCGCCAAAACTAGAAGAGATACGAAAATATTATTTCACCATTAAATGCAACTTGAAAATTTTAGGTGCAACGGCTACTTTTAGTTTTCTAAAAGCAAACCGTTTAATTTATAAAATTAATTATACAAGCGATTTTTTAATAGCAAAACACCAATTCTAAAACAATTACGTAAATGTAAGGGAGGAAATGTTACCATAAGAAATTCTTTCAATATGCAAATATCACGGACATTTTTTAAAATGAACTTTTAGCAGCGACTTTCGTGTACTAGCGTAAAGCCCGGCCATGACATGATTCTAAACTAATTTCTTAAGCTTTTTAAAAAAATCAGATTTAATAAAAATGTGTTTAGTCAGTTTAGTGCCCCCATTAGAATGAAAGAAGCATATTTTTGTGCGTTTTGTCTTTTGGTTGGTCTGTCCGTCACCGTTAGATAAAAAAACACTAAAGGCTTTTAAAAAAATTATTTAACCTTTACTGTTTCTTCAGAAATATTGCGATAGTATCTATAATAGATTGTTCCGGATGTTTATGTCTAGATCTACATTGAAATGTTATAATAAACTAAAACTAATCTTATATTTTTAAATTTAATATTGCATTCATTCTATTGATTATCTGGGCTTTTTTTTATTTTACGTAAATGATATATAAATTACATCCAAATTATTAATAATAATAATTAATAAGATATATATTAAGAGTGCTAAATCAGAAGTGCAGTTTATGTAGATCTACATCTCTACAGGTCAATGCTGAAAGATTATTTAAACTCGCTCGTGTGACATATTGTATATATCAGGCTAGTAGTTTGTAACCAGTTTGTAATTAAGTTAAGAGCAATGCCTTGTCGTGCGGTTAGCGTGCTGAACTGATTATCTCGACGCTCCTGAGTTACGTGTCGGTTTGTTTTACATGTTTCGAATGTTTCTTCAGGAGGGGAGGGGAGCATGCAGGAATTGAGCCAGGGATCAACGATAAATCCGAACTACAGTCTAGTGCACAAACATCAAGATAAGGCAGGTTTATACCCTGCTCGCCATCCTCCGTCGTCCAGCGAGGAGTTAATTATTTTCAAGTTAGAAGGAACATCCGAAACATCTTGCGAATAGGCGCATCTGACAGGGATACGACTCCGAAGGAGGCCGCCTCTGAGTTTGTGCATCACACAAACTCTCTTTGTAATCTTGTTTTTTTTTGTTTTTGTTTTCGATGTTTATTTTTTTTTATCTCATTTGTGGCCACTAAATTCACTTTGCCTAGGTCAGCCAGTTACCGTAGGCCGGCACTATTGGAAGCAACGTGAGATGAACTCCAATTAGTAGCAAGGCTGGAAGGGCACGTCCTCCCGTAGAGCCTTGGCGAGAAACTCTGCTGTTAGGCCTTAAAGCTCCAATACTGGTCAAGGGACTCTGCAATTGGAAGCAACCAGACCGAGCATAAATAGTTATAGAAATAAATAAAATTAAAAATAATGAAAAGTTATGAATAAAGAAAGTAAGAGTGGGAAAGAGTGTGGGGGGAGCGAGAGGAATGGGGAAAGCGGTGAAAAGAGAGAGGGGGAGGGGAGAAAAATATGAACTCTTGGAAAAGACGTATGATAGAATAGAGGAAAGAATACTGCTTTCGACTTTTAAATATAAATCGATATTCAAAAATGAAGGTGCTCTATGAGTATTTGCTTTAACCTTAATTTTCTGTCCAGTCTCCTTGCACTCTTTCTCTCCGTAATTAGTTTTCCACATTCTGAAGGAATTATTCATTTTGCTCATTGCCATTTCACTCTCCCTGAATAGAATTAAAGGAAAATGTATGCTCTTTTCAAATAACACAATGCATAGTTTATAAAATTAAGCATTAATCTAATTAAATGAGAAAAAATCAACGATGGCATCCTCCATAAGGAAGTTTTATATTGTCAGTATCTACATACTTAAATATTGTCTTATTTTATTGAATATAATTTACTGTAGGGATGACTCCGTTTGAGCTTTTACATAGATGACCACTCAATGTTTATATTTCTAAGACTGACCAGTGTGTAGTTAGATGTGATGGTCAAGCACTGTAACGGGTGGTTGTAGTACTGGCTAATATCTACGATGGGCTTTTTCATAATGCCCGTTGAAGATACCATAAAGAAATGGACAGGCCTGAACGAACGTCTATCAGAGGTAAAAACAGAGTGAAATGGAGAACGATGTGTGACAGATCTAGTGTCGTGCCCCAACTGACTAAGAGACAGGTGAAGGTGTGATGAGAACTACTGTATTTGAAGTCTGGAGAGAGATGAATGAAGTATATGGATTGGGAAAGAATCTCATACATTTATAAGGCTTTTATTAACTCACTCTGTTTGTTTGGTTAAAAAAAAAGTTTAAAATTTATCTAATCAAGTTAAAACTTTGCACAACTATTCATTGACATAAACAATGCACGCATCAAAAGAATAATTCACTAATTATTCAATTTAATATCGT
Source organism: Biomphalaria straminea (assembly GCA_021533235.1). NCBI lineage: Eukaryota > Metazoa > Mollusca > Gastropoda > Planorbidae > Biomphalaria > Biomphalaria straminea. The sequence goes on from JADKLZ010001913.1 coordinate 27,926,711, forward strand.
TTATAGATTGTCGGTGATGATACTGACAAGTAAATTAATTATTCAGTATTTATAGATATGATATAGGTAAAGATGTGTGGGTTTCTTCCCTTAGATTATTTCACACTTTATTTCTCACAAATTTTCTCGTATCAATTTGAAAATTAATTTTATTAACAAAACATACATCAATTTAACAAAAATAACCAATTAATCAATTAATGACTCGTAGGTAATTATTTTATTTATTTATTAATTTATTTTTTATATCAAAAAAGGAAAATAACTCCTACACTATTGAGATATTTAGTTTTAAATATTAAATGTTCCCCTTGGATAAGCGATGGGAAGATAACATCGAAAAGTGTATGGGGCCATCTCTCCAAGAGATTCTAATCAAGTCAAAAGATAGAGAAAGACGGTCAACGGATCAAGAGTGGTGCCCCAACGGTAGAGCAGACTAAGGGATAGGTGAGGGTATTTCTCTTGAAACGCTAGACTTCTCTCCAATCAAAGCAATATTTCTTTTCTTGTTGTTTACAAGCCGACGCAAATGGGTTGCACCTTTTTTAAAGAAGAGTTCTAAACCTAGAACTGTTTAGAGGGCACAGGCCGAGACCCTAGTATCTCACTTCTAATTTTCTTTCTATATATCACATCTGCCCTTCGAGTGCCGTGTGAAGCGATCGAGATTTAATGTAAAGTTTTATCTACCATTCTTCACGAGCCTTTCACTATGGTTTCACTATAGCTGACCGTCAAATGTGTACATTCAACGGTTCTTATTGTGTGTAAATATAAAATCTAAAAATAGAAATATATCTTAATAAACTGTATAGATAATAAAAATAAAGAATGCAAAACAAATAAAAAAAAAAAAAGATTTTTTTAGGTTAGATTTACAAACAATGTTTACCCCACATTAATTATTTATATAAACGTTTAACTGATTTTTTTGTAACTTGTGTAATTTGCAGTCTAAAGTAGATCTTGGTCTCTATGCAATACGGTTAATAATCAACTCACGTATTAGTATTTATCAGAACTGTTGAAGTCTCACGCTAAGTAGAAACTGTGCTCTCGATCTACGGGTTGAGAGAGTTAATGTTCACTGAGTGACAACATTGCGCTAATCGGTTGTGAAGAAGTCAATGTCAGCATAGAGAGGCGGGAACAGATAATTGCAAGAATTACAATAATTGATTAACACTTTGTAGATACCAAGGTGGAGTAAGATACAGTGGAGAATTGTGGAATAAAGCGGGAAAAAATGGAGTATGGTGGAGTCATATGGAGTATGGTGGAGTCATATGAAGTATAGTGGAGTTATATGAAGTATGGTGGAGTTATATGAAGTATGGTGGAGCTATATGAAGTATTGGAGTCATATGAAGTAAGGCGGAGTCATATGAAATAGGATGGAGTCATATGAAATATAATGGAGTCATATGAAGTAAGGCGGAGTCATATGAAGTACAGTGGAGTATGGTGGAGTCATATGAATTATAGTGGAGTATGGTGGAGTCATATGAAGTAAGATGGAGTTATATGAATTATGGTGGGGCTACATGAAGTATGGTGAGGCTACATGAAGTTTGGTGGAGTTACATGGAGTTAGGTGGAGCTATATGGAGTAAGGTGGAGTTATATGGAGCAAGGTGGATCTATATGAAGTAAGGTGAGGATAGGTGGGGTAAGAGTGAGTAAAGTGGAAGAGCAGATAAAAAGAAAGGATAATTAAAGTAGAGCTTGGTGGAAGAAGAAGAATCAAGATGGAAGAGTTAAATGGAGTGTCATTGAGTATGGTCCACATCTTAGATGTCATGGCACCCTGCTCTTCACAGCACTTCATCATTTTTTTTTTTATCATACACCTAAATTTTTTAACCCACCTTAAGTATCGCATGTGGAAGATTTTCAGCTTTTTTTTTTTACTGCCCATGTTTTATATTTCACTTCTGTATAGCAAAGTGCTCATCAACCAGGTCCGGTAGACAAAGCATTTTGTATTGGCAGTCAGCACTATGTTGTCCAACACTCTTTTCTGCAGTCGTGGCATGGTGCCCTTCGTCTTGGCTATGATGGAGCCAAACTAACAAAATGTTCAACGATTTCCAGAGGTTGGTCGTTAATGGCCACTTGACGCAGTGGTAGTAATATGAACTAGTTGTTTAGTCTTGTTCTGACTAATATTTAAGCTAAAATGAAAGATAGTCTGTCAACCAGGGTCTAAAGCTGAGTAGCAGATTTAGCAACAATAGCTGTATAATCAGCGTTGAGAAGTTCTTATCTTATATGTTACTTCAAAAAGAAGATAATTACGTCCTATTCGTTTCCCCGATAAGTAGCTACCTAATTTTGTTTTTTGACATCAATATGCATATTTTCCAGTTTTCAAGAGTATTATTGATTGTGTGGAGGCGCGGTGGCTGGGCGGTAAAGCACTTAGCTCCCAAACTGAGGTCTGGGGCTCGAATCGTGGTGAACACTGGGATTTTTAATTTTCGGATCTTTTAGCGCTTCTGAGTCCACTGAGCTCAAATGGGTACCTGACTTCTAAATTCAAACCTGAGAGTAGACACTATCTATGTATTGTCGTTCTAGTTTCAAGAGTCTTACGACACAATATAACCTGGAAATACTTCCTTAATATTATGACAAATTGAGAAGAAAAGAATTATATACACCACTTTCATTCACAAAATGCTCCTCTATGCTATGCTATTTTGTGAATGAAAATAGTGCAGATTTGGATACACCTTTTTCCATTCACACCATGCTGCGCCATGGGATCTTCCCATTTACTTGCTTGCTTGTTTGAACTTTTTAACTTTTCGACTTTGAGAATTATATAGATAGATTGTTATATCACTAAAAAAAACAACATAAAAACCATAAATACTTAAAGACAATTAGCAACAATTAAACCACGTCTACATTAGATAAGAATGAAGTAGTCACCTACTCTCCACCAAAACAGATTTTATAACGCCATACTATTACACTTTCAGTCAAGGTTTCTCAAGATTATCCGCCGTCATCAAGAATTACATATAACCCCAATTCATAATATGATCGTTATGTGTGTGTACATATGTTTTATATTGTTTGAATTCGAATCTCTATTGTTATTGTTTAACTACTACTAATAATGCTTACACGGACAATTTGAGTTCAACTGAATTTTTCCATTTATTTGGGAAATACGTATGTTATTTTGTTTCAAGAATTGTTACGGACCTCATAAGCTTTTGTTACTCGCTAATAGTTACAATCATATGTTGCGCTGCTTCTTTTTTTTTCTACGTAGTACTTTGAAGATCTTTTCAATATATAGCCATACATAACATCATCTTCCAATGTCTATGCATAGATCTATTTTTTTACGAACCGCTATTTAGACACCTATGGAAAGTCTTAGACTAATCCTTTATGTAATTTTTGTTTGAAAGGGCGATACAGGATTCTACAGTTATTACCCAAACAGGTTTCTTTCTATTAAAAAAAATGCTATTGAAATGTTTTAATGGGCGTAAGTCTAACGTGCAGCGATCAACACGCTCATACTTAAAGGTAGTTAAATACATTCATATTAAGATCTTCAACACAGTAAACGAGGCAATGATCGTAAATTTACGCGTAACTTGTCCTGAAAAAAAAAATAACAAAGAAGATATCGCAGAATGATTGGAACAATGGAGGACATATGCTCTTATGAAAGCGTTGAACTAAGATTGCGTTAACATTGAGGTGGAGTCCAACGGTTTTAATGACAGAAAACACTATTAAGCGAATCATATCTTATGTTATCGAGGATAACATTTTAGGTGATGTTCCAGAACGTCTTAAATCTAAGCATCTGTGAAGCATATGTCGAATACGCTTAGAAATTGATCTTATTTATTTATGTTTTACCTAAAGCATAACTATAATTTGACAATGTATATTAGCCTGCAAGCCACATGTAATGAGGTTGCCATAATAATTCACCGTAATTGTTGATTAGTCCAATTTGAAGTATACATTATTGGACATGAAAAACATACAAAACAAATTAATGCTTATCCATCAACTAATAAACAATTCTACAAAAACATTTAACATATTTGGACAGAGAAGAGTTGTGAATAAAGCAAAATTCGAAAGCGTTGCCGAATCTTACAACTTTTCACATGCCGCATAATAAAGAGTCACCATTTCGTTTTCTGTTACTCTGCCTCAGCCCTCAATGCGGCTTTCGGGTGGAAACGATCATTAGAAGAAACGAGTATGCTAAATAGATAGCAAAACAAGGCTCCTGTGGGAATGTCTAAGAGAGAGCGAGAGCATTCCCATTGCACAGCACGGAGAGCTTCCACGACCATGTAAAAACCAAGGCGCTGTTTCTAAAGGAATCGCCTCATCAATGACGAGTCCTACACAGTTGCTTGGTAAGCTACAATAAAATGGCGGGGGGTTCCCGGTGAGCACTGATGTGGGCCACGTTTCAAAACCTTTGCGTCTGGAGAGAACCAATTGGAAATATCTGTGTTTCAATTAGCCTTGACCTTTGCAAGAGTTCTTTATTCAACCAGGCTTACAGGCCTAGAGTTTCAAGAGCTTTGGCTTAACTCTTTCGATAGTAAAAACGGTTTCAAAATGTGTCCTGCACTAAGCGTACTTAGTTTCTTAGAATAAAACCATATACTAATATTCAAGACTTACTAAGGACTTAGGTCCTCCCTCGCCGTTCGGCACATTGGGCGGCAAGCTTTCTTTGTAAAGATCTGTCATTGCAATGTCTGAAGCCTCCTCCTACCTGGTGTCCACTGTTCTGAGGTCCTCCATGAAGGTATGACGTTATACGAGGACTATGCAGGAAGCAACCTGGAAGTAAAACCATGATTGCGAAGGCATTTTCTACGCTTTATCATAGCTTCATCAAAGACGTTATACATTTAAGACAGCATCACAAATGTTTCGATGTATGATGAATTATAGAGAAACAGCAATGTTAAAAGTTTTGATTTAAAATATCAAAGAAATCCAGATACGTTTTCTATCATGTTGAAGCTCCATTTGGCGTGATACAGCATACTGGTGATATAGTTCCTTTTCACAAATCTTATAATCTTTCATTCAGTACATATTTAAGGACATTCTCTTGTTACCTTTAACCCTTAAATTGCTGATCTGGTTCACACTAAATGCATACAAAATGGGATTGCCATTCTCATGTTTAGAGTTAAACTACCACTTCTTAGTATACAGAAACATTTTCATCTAAGTCTCTTTTAGATAATACCAGTAAAGACTCTTTCAGATAATGCCAGTAGTGAATCTTTTAGATAAAACCAGTAGTGTCTCTTTCAGATAATACCAGTAGCATCTCTTTCAGATAATACCAGTAGTGACTCTTTTAGATAAAACCAGTAGCATCTCTTTCAGATAATACCAATAGCGTCTCTTTTAGATAATACCAGTAGCATCTCTTTTATATAATACCAGTAGCATCTCTTTTAGATAATACCAGTAGCATCTCTTTTAGATAATACCAGTAGCATCTCTTTTAGATAATACCAGTAGCATCTCTTTTAGATAATACCATTTGCGTCTCTTCTAGATAATACCAGTAGCGTTTCTTTTAGATAACACCAGTAGCGTTTCTTTTATATAATACCAGTAGCGTTTCTTTTAGATAACACCAGTAGCGTTTCTTTTAGAGAATACCAGTAGCGTTTCTTTTAGATAACACCAGTAGCGTTTCTTTTAGAGAATACCAGTAGCGTTTCTTTTAGATAATACCAGTAGCTTCTCTTTTAGATAACACCAGTAGCGTTTCTTTTAGATAATACCAGTAGCACGCTAACATTCACATCTGTGTTGGTACTTTCCTCCATGGTAGCGATAGAGAAGAATCTAAACGTTGAAAACCATTGAGATTGATAATAACTGTTAATCAGAAATCTATTTATTTGTTTTGGGTGGATATATTACAGATTTCATAAAAATGCCACGATTTTATAGCAAACACAAGCTCGTCAGATGCTTGTTTTTTACAAACTAAACTATAAAAAGAGTGCAAAAGAAAATCTCTATCGTTAAAAAAAATCGAAGTACTAAATGTTTTTTCCTTGCTACACACAATTGTCTGTTATGTATAATACAAGGCGGAACGTTTATAGCCACTAAATACAAGGCTATGAATAGGCGGAGTAATCTTCGGCTCTTAACTTTACGGACTGTATGGCCTCATTCAGGGACTCTAAACTTCAAGATTACCGCTGTATCTAAGCGACACGCAAAGGAATCTATCGATGAGTCATAAGTGAATGACTTCCAGACTAAAAATTTAAAGCGCATGGGGAAACAAAAATAGCTATTTTGTTTTGAAAGGAAAAAAAAAGGTTGAAGTCTCAATTTATGGTCCGAAAAATGATTATGTATATAAGAGAAAGGAAAGGGGTTTAAGTAACGTGAATGAAGTAAGGGAAAAAAACATGAATGGAGCGTCTGCTTATAGGCCTAAATCGGCTGAACCTCCATGTATAACTAAATCATAAAGAGTAACTGTGAGCAGAAGACGTGACTTACTAACTTCTCCTGGATACCGTGATAGCAAATTATACATTTTGTGTTTTTTTTTTAATTACAATGTTAGAAAGAAATTTAAAAGTAACTAATGATAATGTTACATAGCAGGTCAGTTCAAAATCAAAAAAAATATAAAATAATTTTTAAATCTTAATTAATTCCTTAATCGTTACTTTTATTTCGACTTTAATTTGTTTAATGATTTTTTTTAGAAATAGTAGTTAATGTAATCATACCAGACCAATAAATGTAAGCATTTGCTATTGGAGATATTTACAATAAACGTATCAGTGTTAAAGACGCTAAATTTATATTCAAAATTGACAACTAAATAAAATCTACAAATGGTAGAGCTTAAAAAAACTTGCTTCTATGAAATATACTACGTGCTAATACGTATCAGTCTAGGATCATATCTTGCCAATTCCAGATTTACCATAAAGTTTGATAATTTATATGCTTTTCGTCATGTATGAACATTTCCAATAAAAAGTAAAAAAAAAATAAATTATAGTATCTTTTTTTTTTTCAAAAAAGGAAAATGTATATTTAAACTAGTGTTTTATCAAAGCTATTATCAGCTACTGAAATCGCATATAAAAGGCCTATACGCAACTCTAGATTATACAATAATATTGCTCTACAATAACCGAACTTTGGCTGACTGGCTTCCGAACCTGATTGGGATTTTTAATTTGAGGATTTTTAGAGCGCCTATTAGTCCACCCAGCCCTGATGGCTACCTGACTTTGGTTGTCGAGAAGTAAAGGCTGGTCATTGTGCTGACATGACACCTATGTAAACCGATGGCATTTACAGCATCTGCCCAATAGACCGCATAGTGTGAAAGGGAAACTTTACTTGCTATACTTAAAACATGTATTTACATTTAATAATAAGGTTTGTCTTCGAGTCGGAAGATTAACATGGAGTGCAGTACTTTTCGTGGCTACGCAGCCCAAGCTGTGACCTACATATTTTGCTACTCCCAGGGCAAGCATAACCATTGTCCGCAGGTGGTCGATTAAGATTTTCTTTTCACCTTCTGCTTATGTACATGTATATATCTATTCAAAAAATACATGATGTGGGCCTACATAATTTGATAAAATTACAAATTTTGAAATCGACTACTTGATGGCAAATGTGCTATTCTTATGTTTGCCCTTCTTCTTTTACTAGTTTATAGGAACATAAATAAATCCTACACAGACAATGAGACATATCGGACTGTGTCAAGCTTGCTTGATCCTCTCTGTCTAACTAAACACCTGCAAATCAGAACACAGGTTTCATCACTGACCTTTAAAAAAAACATATTTAAGACTAAGACTGCTTTATTGTTCCTTACGGAAATGTTTTGTGATTACAAGGACTTTTTTTTCTCATATAAAAACAACATAAACAGAAACATACACATAAATACAACAGACACAACTTACACATAAATACAACAGACACAACATACACATAAATACAACAGACACAACATACACATAAATACAACAGACACAACATAAGAGTTAATTCAGGGACTACACACAGGCATCTTGGTGCTTTTCATTTTCCCTGATCAATGAATGGCTGTGATAGATATTTAGGAATTAAAATAAGAGCGAACCTCTTTTAAACACAAGCCAACAGAGATTTCTTTCACATTCAGCTATCCCATTGTCTGGTGGGGCGTCATCACAAAAGATCCTTTGACAGTTTTTCTTCATTCCTCATTGTTTTGTTGTTTTTTTTCTTGGATGGAATTTCTTTCAATGACAAGTCTGTCTTCATTCTTCATCCAATCGCTTTCTCTGTCTGCCTCTTATTCTTTTTCCTGGTACTGATCCCTGAAAAAAAAATTATTGTCAGATTTCGATAAAGTTTAAGTTTGTGCATTTTGATAGTTTATTGTGTATAATACAGTCAGGAAAGAACAAACACGAGCACGCTCGTGGCGCTCATGTGGAAACGAGCATTAGAGGAAGTGGTTAGGCTAAAACAATAGCAGAACAAACTGTGGGAGTGTCCAAGGGAGAGTGGACCCATTTCACGGGCGGAGTTGAAAGAGAGCTCCTACGGTTCTGTCACTAATCCATGGGCCGTTCTTAAAGAGACAGTTAAATTAATGGCGAGTCCTCCACGGTTACCTTGGTACATACAACATAGGAAAATGGCGGAGGCTCGCGGTAAAACTCGGCCTTTGGCCATGTATTCTAGCCCATGCGTCCGGAGTGCCAGATATATCGGGAATAGCAATGCTTTACATAAGCATTGACTCGGGTCTCTCCCAGATTGAACGGTTGTTCAAACAGTTTTTTTTCCCTATAGCTCAAAGAACCTTCTGATCAGCTCTTAGATAATCAAACGGAAAGAACAAAGGTATAGTCCTTCACTCTAAAATCTGACTAATGCGCCACATTATTATATGCTTGCGAATCCTGGACGCTGACTGCAGAGCTAGAGAAGTGGATCATAGCAATGGCACGAAGATGTTACACACGGATCCTATGTGTTAGAAAGACCGAATCACAAAAGAATAGATTAGAAACAGGATAAATACAGCAATTGAACCCCACGATTACCACACTGTATTATAATTTATACTATGAAATTATTTATTTTTTTTTAACTTATACTTCAATTAAGAAAATAATGTTCTTATAATAAGGTTTATAATTAAATTATTTTTAATCAGATTAAAAGAATCCAAACAAATGATGATCATACTGTGGATCTTTTTTGGAAGCATACAATTCTCAGAGATATACGCTTATAACAGTATGTATACAATTTTTTTAACAAACAAATTGATTTATTTGTACAGTTGAAAAGATGAATTAAATTTAAAAAAAAAATTGTCCGCATTATACGAAAAAAAAGAAGCATGTATGATATTAAAAAAAAAGTAAAAAAAATAATAATAATAATAATAATAAACGCCGACTATATGTTCAAAAATTGTCCAAAATGCTCAAATCAGATCTGATTGGATCTGACCCTTTCGGATCGTACTTGGAAAAAAAAAACACACCAAAAAAAAAAAAAAGAAAGTATGGCAGGTCGAGCCCACGGCATTCGCATTATTAGCACAATTTCGTTGCCAGAACTTTTTTTCCATTTTCACAAATTTCCCAACTTTCACTTACGCAACCAGCTTCCAACCTTTTTTCATAACGAAAGCTAATTATAGCATGAATACATATAAAATATAAAAATATCCATGCGTTAAGATTTAAGACTTGAGACAAAGATCTATGGCAGCATTAATAATAAGTGATAATATAATTCTAATTACATTTAAACATTTTAAGATTAGGATTAGACTTAGAACCTCAAGGAGTTGTTTAGTGATTTAGGCTGCAAGCATAGACATAAATAAATATAGACTGGCCAATATGAGAGTTTTATGGTATACCATTTGTGAATTGCAATTGTGTGTACTTTATTTTATGTCTTTAAATTGTGTTTAATCTCTAAAACTGAATATCATGCATTTTTTAAATTTTTCATAATTCGGAAATCCGAATTCAATAGATATACATGTTTTCAAGTTACATGAAGTTACTTCCTTTTTCCAGTCTATATTTATTTCTGTCTATGGCTGCAAGCTTTTCTCCATAGAAATCTATCTCCAGCAATGTTCACAGTCCCTGGTGTCTACTGAGATCGCCCTTGTTATACAAGACTTTCCATGTTTGCTTTTTACTCGTTTTGGCCATCATATTATTGCCTTCTTTGTGATGCACGATTCATTCTGTCGGAGAAAATGTTAGTGAAGCGATCTCTAAGACTTGAAATCCGCTTAGCCATTGCAACTATGACACATTAGTCTCGGGTGATTAAGTCCCCGTTGAGAAAAATATTGTGTTAAATAGGGGTTTTCGTGGGTCAGGACTAGTTTTGAAAGGACTATCGCGTTCTTGAAAGGACTACGGCGTTCGGGAATGTCTGAGTGCATCATTGGAATATTGTAAAGTGTA
>JADKLZ010001913.1:27937336-27949026 GCA_021533235.1 Biomphalaria straminea
GGTTTGCCTGAGCTAGCCAGGAAAACCAGTGACTTGGCAGAATTTAAGTCACTGGTAAATATGCATGACTGAATGCATGACGCGTAGGACGTAATCATCTTCTTTTTTGAAGTAACGTCTGTATTATATAAGATAAGTTTAAGTAGACACTTTACCAATTAACTACTGGAAATTAATTTCTTTGTGGTACAAAGAAGGGGACTTAATCCTTCAGTAGTCACAGATACGGCTAATTTATAGGGTTTCTTTGCCTTAGATAATTGAACACGTCATTTCTCTTACAGTTGTCTTACACCTATTTTTTGATCTAGTTAAAACTTTAAACAACTTTTTAATGCAGCTATCAAAACACAATTTTAAAATTAACAAATTAGCCTATTAATCATTAGTAATTAATTATTTTGTTTGATATCGAATAAGAAAGATTACTTTTACATTATAGAGATATATACTTGTAAGTGTGGAGTTTTTTCGCCTAGAATAGGCCTAGATAAGCTATGTTTCTTAAAATGATTTTTTAAAAACATAGTTTTTGCTTGTTTTTTTATTATTATTTTTTTATTATTTTATTCCAGCAAGCTGCGGAAATAACATTACAGAAACGGAAGAATGGGATTTCCCAATGGATATAGAAGGACTAGGTGATCATATGGAATTATACTTTGTATTATTTTATTAAGTTTTAATATGCACAAAATAAAACTACATATTTGTTTATGTAGGCCTAGGCTATCTAACCAAGAGAACCTTCTTTAAATAGCTTTTTATATACCTCAATTTTCATACTTATAGCATTTTTAGAACCGATGGTCCAATCTCATTTGTGGACCAGTGGAAAGGGGGGGGGGGGGCTATCTGGAAGAATATTTTCCGTGCTCCCTTAAGGAGCTCATTAAACAAAAATCTGCTGGGGACACGACAATTCGTTCACTGACATTTCTTTCACCGACAAATGGTTCACGACTTTTCGTTCACGCGACTATTCGTTCACCAGACATTTCGTTCACGCGATTTTTCGTTTACGCGACATATCGCTCACGAACTATTCGCTCACAGACAACTTGTACACCGACAACTTGTTCACCGACAGTTGGTTCACGACAAATCGTTCACGCGACAAATCGTTCACACGACAAATTGTTCACGCACGGACAAATTGTTCACAGACAAATCGTTCACTGGATAGTAACATATTGTTAATATTATATATTCTCGTCGTGTGTTTAATTTATTTACATTAAAACTTTTGTAGCTATTAAAAATTGCTAGAGATCAGGTCTAATCCGAGTTTGTTTAATTTCGTTTCCGAAAGCACCAACGGCCCCCAGTGCTACTACCCGGAGGCCGCTGGATGAACGACCCCGCCCAGCGGCGCCAGGATCCACCAGCGTCAGCCGCACGTAGACGTAATTATCTTCTCTTTTAAGGTTACGTCATTAAGATATAAAAAAAAAATATGTCCTGTTACTGTGATGCAACAAAAAAAAAAAAACTTTGAGAAAAAATATCTCCTTATTCTCCTTACGTTAAGGTAAATAGGTTGGTAGGGGCCGTTGGTGCTTTCGGGCCCTGTTCTGTTTTTGCGTGTACTGATGGGTCGGCGTTGTTGGATTCTGGGAGGGCAGGCTGTGGGGCCTGCGTCGACTTTCTTGGTTCCCGCTCGGTTAGAGTCTTTGGACCATGTGGTGGTGTTTGCAGTTTTGGTGCGGAGACCGTGGCGGTCTGTGGGGCCCTGGGGGTCATTGGCTCACGGCTCGGCGGGGGACATTTGAGGGCGGCACGGATTGTTGTGGTCACTGACTCAGAGCTTGTACTGCAAGCTTTGCAAAGCCCTGGATCATGGCCCCCCAATGTCGACACTGTCATCATGGCCTCACACAACATGAAGCAGCGCTGTGGCATTCCTGTGATAATGCAGTGGGTACCAAGTCACATAGGTGTGACTGGTAACACTATTGTAGACTCCTTGGCCCACCAGGGAGGACAAATTCCACCGACTGAACAGGCTGTAACTTTTCACCGTGCCCTGGCTGCAGTTCAAAAAACTGAAATGGAAAAGTGGTTTGAGTGCTGGGACAAGTCCCAAAAAGCCCGTGGAGTCTGGGAGCGCATGAGGCGCCCTGACCGCACTTCCCCGTTGTGGAGGCTGTCCAGGCCTGAGCAGGCTGTTATAGCTCAGTGCAGGACAGGCCACTGTCCTGTTGGCTCATACTTTTCACGGTTATGGCCAAATTTTGACTCGCGGTGCCCCCGCTGCGGGGAAGAAGAGGAAACCGTGCCTCATATTCTGTTTGACTGCCCCAGACTTGCTGATCTCCGTCTCGACAGGTCTGGGAAACCAAAACTTCTCGACCTGTATGGTGACGCCTACGCACTACGCAAGACAGCAGGGTTTTTGTCCAGGGCTTTTGCAAGAGAGGATTTAAGCCTCTCAAGCCCTCACTCAAATGGAGTTTGATGATGATGATGATGATGATGACGTCTACGCGAAATCAAGTGTCAGTCCATTCATGCATGTTAATCAGAGACTTAAACTCTGCTAAGTTGTTGGTTTTCCTTGCTCATTGTGTCAACCCATTCCATGCTTCGGTGGCCCTATGGGAGAAGGAGCATTTGTGTGTATTCATCCAAGCTTACGAAATAAGAATTGTCCCTTTCAATTATCTGTGCCTTTCTGAACATTTTCTTTTACTAGTTTTTTTCTTTGTAGGCTTCTATTTGTACATTATGATTCAGTGTTTTATGTAGCCTACTATTACAACTTTACTTCAAGCATTCTCTCAATTTTGTGATTTTACCAATGGGGTTATATAAGGCTTGTCTTCGAGTCCGAAGATTAGTGAGGAATACAGTATTTCCCGTGGCTGTGCAGCCCCAGCTGTGACCTACATAGTTTGCCACATCCAGAGCAAGCAAAACCATTGTCCGCAGGTGGTCGATTTAGATTTTCTTTTCGTCGTCTGCGTTTGTCCTCGGCTGCAGATTTTCTTTTGGTCTCAAATGTGTATCCCGCGGCCTTCGTGAGTGACCTCCAGCTGTCTCGTTCCGACGCCGCATGCAGCCAGGTGCTCTCTTCTATATGTCAGCCAAGGAAGGTTGACGCCTAAACTGGTCTTTGAAGCGTTTCCGTGGGGCGCCTCTGTTACGTCGACCACCTTTTAGCTCACCTAAAAAGACTGCCTTTGGCATACGTTCCTCTCCCATACGGGCCTGCCCAGCGTAGATGTCGGAGCATAAGACATCGCAAGGACATAGCTGTTTGTAGTGCGGTCCTGCCATCGTATGTCCATGATGGGGTTAACCCAGGGCCGGTCTTAGGCCACTGCAAAATGCGGCCGCAGTGGGCCCCGCGCTAACTCAGGGTGTAATTATTAAATTTCAAAATATATAAGAAAAACTACTGAAAATCTCCTGAATTTATTAAAATCTCCTGAAAACTCTTAAACATCTTCAGAAAAATAGACAAAATTGTCATTTGTGGTAGCATTCATTGCGGAAAACGCCAATCCTACGCACGATTAAAGAAAAAAAAGACATTGTCAGCTTGCATGTAATAAAATGTAAAAATCGGGTGAATTTATACCTAGGCCTACACAAAATTGCAAGTCACACATTTTTTTATCATAAAACTCTTTTATCGGACATTCTATATTTATTTATGTCTATGCTGGCATATAAATATGCCATTGGTTATAAGGTTCATAAAATACATATAGCAATTTTTAACTTCGTAAAGTCCATTTTTTTCTTATACAAAATCTTAATTTTAACTTATTATCCTTATTACCACACAGACTAGGCCCCGCGCAATCAGTTTCGCATAGGGCCCCGCAATTGCTAGGACCGGCCCTGGGTTGACCCTACTCCAATACAATGTTTCCCAAAATTTTCCCTCAACGAGATACTTATCACTTTCTGAGTAGTTAGCAGAAGACTTTGCTCATTTTTTTAGATATGTTAATTCACGTGGTGGCCTATTGGTTAATTGTTCCAGTAGTTCGTGGAACACTCGCGGAAAACTAGGGCTCCGCAAAACTCAGTTTGGGAAACACTGTTTTCATAAAAGCCAATTTAAATATTTCAATCTTGTGGGAATATAAGGGCCAGGACTCTTTTTAAGAACGAAAATGGGATGGAAGAATTACAACACTGCAGACTTTAATATTCAATTTGTTGGTGTTTTGAGCACTCAACTCTCTTTGACTAAATTTTATAAAGATCTATAATTACTAGTTATTACATAGTTACATTATTTGTAAAAAAAAAAAAAAAAAAATAGATATTGATCTAGATTTAGAACTTATTTCGAAACTTAAAAACTAGAGATCCCTAGACCCTACATCTAAACACATTTCTTTCATTGAAGATCGAATTTTAATCAGGAAAATCAAATTCACATAATGGATATCTAGATCTAATTATCAGGATATTAGGCTATGATGTTGTTCTGTTTTAGACTATCTAGAGTCTAGATCTAGATCTAGAATTCTATACCTATAGACACTATATATAAATAATCTAGACCTATTTAATACCAAGATTTAGATCTCGAGAATCTAATCTGTCTGACTAAATAATAAATTTAAAATTATTAATTAGAATCTATTATGTTTATTATTTTATAATATAGACTTTATAGACATAGGCCCTAGATCTATATTATTTTATTATTATAATTATAATCATATAATAATCTATCTCTAGTCATTCTGAGATCTAGATCTATCATCTAGTCTTACTTAGACGTTAAGCAAAGTCTTAGTCAAGTTAGTCTTGACACTGTGACTGTCACTCACTGAGAGTAGTGTGAGTTAGTGAGTCAACTGGGACTGAGAGTGTTACTGAAACTTGTTCCTGATCTGTAGAATCTATAAGAATTTTGGTGAATCTAGCCTTCACACCTAGATATATATTATCAGTAGGGCAGGGCTTATCATCACTCAGTATCAAGCATCACAGGCTATGTCTATGTTATAAGGTCTAAGATATACTATGATATAGATCTATGACTACATCTAGATCTATAAAGTATATTATTATATTATTATTATAGAAATCTAGAATTGAATCATATTGGTGTCATAGATCTAGATTTTGATTAAATATAAATAACAAACAAATATTCATATTTGACTAGTACACCTTTAATAAAATCACTCAATTTACAAAGCATTCAGGATAGAAGACTTAAAAGTAAAGTAGCAATTATACATAAAGCACTGAACCATAATCTTCAAATCCAAAAAGAAAACTTAATAAAATACTCAGAAAGACACAAAGATAAAAGTACATTCCTCGTCCCATGTGCTAGGACAAATTTGTACAAAAGCTCCTTCTTCCCTATAGCACTATTAGAGCATGAAATGAGTTGCATGAGCTAGCAAGGAAAACCATTGACTTGGCAGAATTTAATTCATTGTTTAATATGCATGACGCGTAGGACGTAATCAACTTCTTTTTTGAAATAACGTTTGTAAACATATAAGATAAGATAAAATAAGATCTTTCTCTATAGACTAGTTTGATCTGACTAGATTCTAGATCTGTAGTATAATAATTTATTTTGTCTTTAATCTAGACTAGGATTATTCAATCAAGTTCTAGACAAATTTATATAAAGAGTCGTGTAGAGTAGATCTAAATCTACTTACTCTTTTAATTAAGTTTAAATAATGGTATAGATATAATAATAATAATAATAATAATTTTATTTATAAAGCGCTGTTAACAAACAAAAATGTAGGCTCAAGGCGCTGTAAAGACATTACAAACACAAACACGAGACATGACAAACTAATCTAAAAAAGTTCTAAACAGATAGGTCTTGATGTTCTTCTTAAAGGTGGTGTAGCAAGTTGTCTGTCTGAGTTCAATGGGGAGTGAGTTCCAAACCTTTGGTCCGTGAACTGAAAAAGCCCGCTGACCGTAGCTTTTGAGGGAAAAACGTGGTACCACTAAAAGTGTTGAGTCCATTGAGCGTAGGGCTCTCTGTGGGACATATGGAGTAATCAGTTCGCTAAGGTACAAGGGCATTTCATTGTTATAAATACACTGATGGCAAAGTGTGGCGACCTTGTAATCGATTCTTGCTTTTACGGGTAACCAATGGAGCGCGCGCAAGAGCGCAGTAGCAGAATCTCGTCTTGTTTTTTTAAGAACTATTCGTGCGGCGTTGTTCTGAATACGTTGCAGCTTGGCTATTTTGTCGTCGGGTATACCTGCTAGCACGGCGTTGCAGTAGTCAAGGCGGGAGAGTATGAATGCCACAGCTAGCGTTTTTGTTGACTCCGTTGTTAGGTATGGTCGGATCAGGCCTAATCTGCGCAGCTGCAGATAAAGACCCTTGCAGAGCTGCCTTATGTGTGAGTTGAAAGATAGTGTTGAGTCAAAGAAAACTCCAAGATTCCGGACTACATGGACATAAGAAACCTGGCAGTTCGTAATAAAAAGAGAATCCGTGCTCTCGACTTTTGAGATGTTGTTCCGAGTGCCAATCTTGATTATTTCTGTCTTGTCTTCGTTCATCTTGAGCTTATTCTCAACCATCCAATCGCTCACCCTTGCAACGGTACCACTGATTTTCTCTGCCAGATGCGACACCTCTGAGGGTACTGAGGAATCGTATAACTGTGAGTCATCGGCAAAGAAATGGTATAAGATGCCTGTTGGCCCTATGACACCGCTGAGCGGATATGTATACATAGTGAACAGTACTGGGCCTAGAACTGATCCTTGGGGTACTCCGTACTTCAAGAGTAAGCTTGTTGATTCTGTCCCACTAACAACGACACTTTGGGTGCGTTCAGTCAGGTAGGATCCAAGCCACTTTAGGACGATTCCTGCTAAACCAAAAGTGGCAGAGAATCTGGCCATCATAATGTCATGGTCAAGCGTATCAAAAGCTGCGGACAAGTCCAGCATGGAAAGAATTGATATGTGGCCTATGTCGGAATTGTGAAGTAAGTCGTTTAGTACCCTGACCACTGCTGTCTCTGTGCTACGGCACTTCCTATATGCAGATTGAAATAGATATAGACATTGATATTTAAAAAAAAAAATTCTATCAAGATGATCTAATCTAGATCTAGTTGTTTTTTTAGTTTTAAAGGAGTTTAAAAATATGTTTTTACTATCAATTCTCTAAAATGAGATCTTGATAATGGTCATCTGGTATGCACTTCAGACTGTCATAAGGATGGTTCAGAGTTTGAACCTTGACCAATTCCACCCACTGACACCATGCTAGACATTTGAAGCAGGACATGATTATTCTTATTTCTGAATGAACATCTTTAACTTATAAAATATAAAAAAGAAATCAATTCTAGAACTGCATATAACAGGATTGAAAAAAAAACAAATTGGTCTTAGTTGTAAACTTTGTTTAGGGGCCTACATATAATGACTAGATCTACATCCATTTTTGTTCGATGAATTGACAGTTTCACTTAATTAACCTAATCACTGTTTTTTATCTCTATTAGCTGCTCCTTCAAAGATCTGTACATCAGCCACTGATCTGGTCTTTGTGATTGATGCCTCCACCAGCATTGGAGCCACCAACTTTAAGAAGCAGCTTTACTTTGTGGCTAATACAGCCTCTTATTTCAGAGTAGCTTCAGACTCCCTTAGGCTTGGTGTGGTCTCCTTTGGCACTGAAGCCATTGTTTGGATTAATCTTGGAGATCATAGTAGCTGGCAGGGGATATCTAAGGTGAGTTATAACAATTGAACTGTTAGCTTATAATTCTTTATTAACTTTTTTCCCAATCTGACATTGTTAACTCAACCTGTTGCCAAAATAGCAATGGATGCACCGATCATACTATAAGCATGAAAGATTTATAAAAGCAGTGAGAAAAAAAATACAACCATTCTGTGATACCAAGAATGTGCTAATATGTTTATATTATGTCATTGTTTGTTGTGAATGTTTTTGTTAGAAAATACTTAAAAAGATGTGACATAATAAAAATGATAGTATACTAATGTCAACTTATATTTCTCTGTAAAAACAGAACACCTTCATACAGATGTTTTAGAAATATCTTGAAAATACAGTTGTTTGACAAAGTACAATACACCAAACTCTGGGAGAGGTGTTTGTTTTAGAAAAAAAGTTGAGATGTATTTTACACACCCTAAGAAAAAAGATCAACAACAAAGCTAGACAAGTTTTGGATTGGAATCCCCAGGACACAAAACACAGGGGAAGACTTAAAAAGAACATGGTGGACCAGATGAAGCTGAGCAGGCAGGAAAGAGTTTGGGAAATAATTAGAAGACTAGGAAGAGACTGGATATTGAGGTGTTTTTACTGAGGCTTTATCTTCCATGAGGAACACAAGGTGTGGACAATAATGAAATAAATGTCTTTTGGTGCATCATAATTTTATTACTTTTTTTTTTCTTGTAGGCTCTGTTAGAAATTCCTTATGATGGAGGGTCTGCATATATACACAAAGCACTCAGAAAAGTCACAGACACAATGTTTACAAGTGATGCAGGTGGTCGGGACTATGCCCCTGACATTGTAGTTGTGATCACAGATGGACTTTCAAATCAACCTTTCACAAGTAAATCCGATTATTTTTTTTTTTTTAATAGTAGATATTTGCTTAATTGTAAAAAAATATATTCCAATCATTAAAGTTGAATATAAAACAATTTTCTATTTTATGAACAGCTGCTGCTGAGGCCAAATGTCTCAGAAGTGCAGGGGCTACCATCTATGCTGTGGGTATCTCTCCCAGTGTTCAATCCCTGGAGCTACTACTCATGGCCAGTCGCCCTGAAAATGTTTTCAAGTCCTTGAGCTTTGATTCACTATCTAACATCACCAATGAACTTGTGTACTCTATTTGTAAAGGTACTTGTTTGTATTATTGGCAATATTGTTTTTTTAACACATATGTCAGTTATGTTGAGTCAGTTCTCAAATGTTAAAATATTTAATGAGATATGTTTAAGCATAAGTTATTTAGAAGTATGTTAATTGATCTTCAACCTTTTTCTCTATTTCTGTAAATTTCCTTTAAATGCTTTTGAGGTAATTCTTGTTTGTTTTCCCTCCATTTTATACAACTTGACTATGGTACTTTAGATAGTTTATTTTTGTTTGTTTTTGAGTTACCTGTGTTCAGCATATTCTACATTTTTACCTTTATCTTTAACAATCCCTTCGCCTGTTGGACCGTTGGGGCACCATGCAAGATTTGTCAATGGCCTTTCTCCATTCCTCTCTGTCTTTTACCTTGAATCGAACCTCTTTCAACGGTAGTCCCGTCCTTTTATGTTGTCTTCCGATCGCTTAATCTGTCTGCCTCTTCTTTTTCCTGATACTGTTCTCTGAAAGAAGGTCTTTGCGTTCCCAAAGACCTTGAAAAATGGCATTAGATTTTTAGCTTGCATTTTTGTATGACAATTAGCACATAAGTCATAAAATAAGAATAACAGGAAATAGTTAACTAACACTCTCAATTATTTAAAACATCAAATTAGCAGGTTAGATGAGCACTTCAATTGTTTGTATTTTTGTGTACATCCAAGTCAATTAAGTCAATTTTGTTCAAATTGATTGCAAAAGATTGATTGGAACAGTCAAACCATCTAAATATGGAACCATTTCAACATCTCATCTCTGCCTGTGGTCCCTTCTTGGGCATAGGCCACCAACCAGCTTCCTCCAGGCAACTCTTTACTCGGGGAGTCTCTCCAATTGTCCTCACCTCTTGCCCATCTTGTTGGCATCTGCTCCCATGGTGCAATGTATTTCAACAGACAAGCCATAATAATAACCCAGTCTTATTATATTGCACATTTTAAGTACAGGTATATTTTTATTCTTAAATATTCCTGATGTCTTTATCTAATATCTTACTCTTAAATTTTATTCTAGTTAAAGAAAAGGTTCCCCTCTCATACATTGCGATCTAGAGGGCAGATGATGTAAAGATCATCTTTTTCTGTGACCTACAGTTAATGAGGGTATCCTGTGGCCAACACAACAACCAACCGCCTTTACTTTTTCTCAGCTATTGTCAGGAGTGGAGAATTAGAGGAGACTGGTGCTCTAAAGGTCTCAAAATCTAAAATTCCTGTCTTTACCAGGATTCAAACCCAGGACATCTCAGTTCAGAAGCCAAATGCTTTTCCACTCAGTTACCAAACCCCCCATACATTTTATATGATTGGGTAAATTTACTCTTTACCTGTTAATTCATTCTTTATCACTCTGTTGTATTCTGCAGATTATGAGTCCACTATTTCTCCCAGCTCACCAGATGCACCTACAAGACCAGACAGTGTTGAGCTTACAACCACATCACCACTACTGACATTGCTAACTAGCACATTGACAAGTGTAACAACTCCCCAGAAGGGTAATATATCACTTCATTACTGTGATGTGCTGTTTAACTCTTAATCTCCATAATTGTTTTCCACGTTCTGACAGAATTGTTAATTTTTTCTCATTTGCATTTTTTATGATTAAACTACAATAACATTTTTTGTTTCTAATCAGAAAACATTACCTTTTGTGTAGAATTATATTGCTCAAATTAAAGTTTATAAATCTAAAAATTAATTTAATTTAATTGGTTCAAATCAAGGATGATATCATCAATTAGGAGAGAAAGAGTTAATTGTGTTTTTATAAATCCCATGTTAGACAAGATAATCATTTCAATGAACATAATTTTGTTTTTAAGAAGTGATGACTGACGAGCCGACTACCACAAGATCTCACTCCACCAAGGCTGACATCATACTTCTTATCGATGCATCTACTAGTGTTGGACTAGAGAACTGGTCAAATCTAACCACTTTTGCATCCGATTTTGTGCGCTCCTTAACCTTTGGTCCTGATAACACTCTCATTGGTGCAGTTTTATTCAACAAGAGATCTAAAATATTATTTAGCATGGACACTTACACCAGTGTTGATGAAGTCTCAGAAGTAAGTTCAAGTTTTAAAGTCTTATTTACTAAGTGTTAAGATATCTGCAAATGAATAATATAAAACTATCATGTGACTGTTGTGAAGGGGGGGGGAGGAATACAATTTTGTGTTTTGAAAACACAAGTTTTGGGGCTTAAAATTGAAGAATAGTCCAGGGATATTAGAATTGGTGAAAAAATGAAACCAAATTTATCTTGGTGAACTGAATTTCTATTCAAAGTTGAATATTATAGAATTAGTATACACAAAAAAAAATCACAATTTAGAATGCCATTATAATTAAATTTGAAATTAAATCATCCACATGAATAACTTAATATTGAATTTAAAAATGTATGGAACTACCATAAACAAATTTGCCTCAGGTCTTTATAGCTGTATTGACTTGTGCAGGACTAGAATGATACAGAAATCTTCAGTCCTGAAAATCAATGAAATTTTGTTTTTTAATTACTTTCTTGCATTGTTAACATTTCTGAGTAGATTTACTTATTCATGTGAATCACGAAGGGAGCATAAGGCCTCAACCACACCTCCCCACCAAACTCGGTTCTGATCGAGCTGCTTTCTTCATTCTAGTATCCTCAGCTTTGCTGACAAATGATCTCTTTCAAGTATGTCTTGGGCCTGCTCACTTTCCTCTTTCCTTGCAGACTCCAATCAAGTCTTAGTAGAAACTCAAATTATATAGAATCAATGTACAATACACATTTGGTTAGATGACAAT
>JADKLZ010001913.1:27956348-27966435 GCA_021533235.1 Biomphalaria straminea
GTATATTCCTTGTCTAATGCATTGCTCTATGAACTTTGTATATTCCTGTAGTCTCACTGTGTATATTTAAAATCTTGTGTGGATTTAAAGCTTTTAAGAGAGTAAGAAGTGTTGGGTGGCTGTGTAGTGAATTGTGGGAAGGGGGAACATGCTTTTATCTATGTGGAAAATAACAAGGTTACAAAGACAGTTTGTGTGGAAGCACAAACTTAAAATCGGCCCCCAAAGTGATCCAGCCAGGCAGGTTTCAATATTTTCAGAAAGAACATCCGAATGAAATTATATTAAATACAAATGACAGATAAGAATGCAGATAGAAGGTTGACAGATCTTATGTAGTGCCCTAGCGGTCCAGCAGATCAAAGGATAGGTGTAGGTGAAAGTTAAGTAAGATGTGAATCTGGACCGACTGATGTAATTATATAATTGATTTTTTATATATATATATATATAATTGATTCGCTAATTCAATTTCTTTATTCCTTAGATAGTACATTTTCATATCTTTGAACAAAAATAAACTTGAAATTAAATGAAATTTATAACATTATTAAATTAGGTTTGATTTATTATGCATACTAATTAGGTTTTTCTCTATAAAAAACTGCTTGCATAAATGATTTTTAAAAATTAGATTTTGAGCTTTTAGAAAAAAAAAAGTAACCGTTGCATCAGAACTTTGAATGATCTATATTATCGTGATGTCAGATTTTCATTTTCTCTTCTACTTTCTGAGCACTAAACGGGACGGACAGACAGACGGATAGACAGGCCACACAAAACTAATAGCGTCTTTTCCCCTTTCGGGGGCCGCTAAAAAAATCCTAAATCTCCTTGATAATGGAGAAGGTGGGGCTTCTGTCACCAAGATTTATAGCTTCTTCATTTCTACAAAAATCCAGACGGCTTAAAAGAATTTGAGACCATGTTGTTGCAGCAAAAAATATTTTTGTCAATAAAAGTAGCATATACATATAATTAAAATTCCTTGTTATAGACCTATATCTTGTTGGTGAAATGGACACATTTGATTATCCGTACAATCTGGAATTTAAACAGACCCCATTACCAATTAATTGAGATAAATAAGCTTTCTACTGTTGTTTAGTTTGTATACAGTCTACACAGTTTTGGTTCTTTCAATTTATTTATTAAGCAATTAAAATATTAATTTGGTTTAATGCTTATGCTGTAATCAAGATTTTGAGCTCCTTGCAATATTTAAACTTCCATAGCTAGTAATGATCTGTTTCTATGGCCATTGGTTAATATGACCATGTGCTTTAACTTTCCTCAATAAATGAAATTCTGATCATTACGTCACATTGCTTCTGGTGTCAGCATTTAGTCAACTTTTAAAACCACATCAGAAGCAGCTAAAGTACAGATATAACAGATCTCATTATTTGCCCTGGCATTTGAGCATTATGTTGGCATTCATTATTTGATCTAACCTTGTAAATACCATTACCCTCTCCCATATAACCATATCAATGAAGACCTAATTTATGTACCATTTCTAAAGTTTGACACATTATATAAGTCATAAAAATATTGGTTAGGGTGTTATAAGTAATATAATTGTAATTTAATTGCAACAGCATTACTGACTGAAACAAAGATGACTACCATACACAGTTCAGAGTCAGAAATGTCACCAACTAAACCAACTCTAGTAGAAACAGCTAGCTCAACTCCCAGTTCAACTGGTAAGTTAGTGACTTAAGAATAATAATAATAATAATAATAAGGCTTGTCTTCGAGTCCTAAGATAAGTGAAGAATGCAGTATTTCTTGTGGCTCTGCAGCCCAGCTGTGACCTACATATTTTGCCACATCCAGAGCAAGCATAACCATTGTTCACAAGGACCTTTAGAAACAACTGACTAAATCTACACAATATCTGCAGGTTAACACATAGAGGGTTTGGCAGTAAACCCAGAGAAAAAATCAGGAACTGACAACCTTTACACAGCTCACAGCATGCAGTGCTACACTGTCACAGTCTGCATTAATGCTAATCCTAAACTTGTATTTGCACTTGCTGTTTTTTTGGTTACATCAGCTGCATGGAGAGGGGAGAACTGCTGTGTGGGTGACATTGTTCTGATATAGCTAATGCTAATGATTCATAGTGGCTTTTGTTTTTGGGTACTGAAGGAGGCCATCCAGTACAGATCATCATCATCATCATCAAACTCCATTTGAGTGAGGGCTTGAGAGGCTTAAATCCTCTCTTGCAAAAGCCCTGGACAGAAACCCTGCTGTCTTGCGTAGTGCGTAGGCGTCACCATACAGGTCGAGAAGTTTTGGTTTCCCAGACCTGTCGAGACGGAGATCAGCAAGTCTGGGGCAGTCAAACAGAATATGAGGCACGGTTTCCTCTTCTTCCCCCCAGCGGGGGCACCGCGAGTCAAAATTTGGCCATAACCGTGAAAAGTATGAGCCAACAGGACAGTGGCCTGTCCTGCACTGTGCTATAACAGCTTGCTCAGGCCTGGACAGCCCCCACCACGGGGAAGTGCGGTCAGGGCGCCTCATGCGCTCCCAGACTCCACGGGCTTATTGGGACTTGTCCCAGCACTCAAAATCCAGTACAGATAGGATATTACATTACTTTTGTCACATTTTGTAACTCCTTGCTGTGCTAAAGGCAAAGCAGTGTATAAATGTGAATTGTTTAGATGGCTGGTCTCGAGCCTTGCCTGCCTTCCTGCAGGATGTTTGAGCTAAGATGTAATAACCTTTATTTTGGAAGGAACATACGAAATATATAAAGCAAACCAGAAAGAAGTACATATATTTCTTGTGGCTCTGCAGCCCAGCTGTGACCTACATATTTTGCCACATCCAGAGCAAGCATAACCATTGTTCACAGGACCTTTAGAATCCAGATGTTTTAAAATATATTTATGTGCTTTTATTTATTGTAAGTTTGGGTCTAAACAAGTTGTGAACTGTGACTCAAATTTTGTTATGGTTCTCTCAGAAATGCCAACAAAATAAAATAAAAAGGTTTGTTAGATGACAAATGATTTAAATTACTTTTTGTTTAAGAGAGAATTTTCTAAAACTGTCAACTAATGGCAATAATATTGCCCATCTACCAGATATTTCAATTACTACGCCATCTGACAAGGAACCTGTTTCAGCGGACATTATTATTTTATTGGACTCTTCTGCAAGTCTGGGGCTAGGGAATTGGCTCAAATTGACCAAGTTTGCAGCAGATTTTGTGGAGTCTTTTGATGTTGGTCCAGATGGTGCACAGTTTGGGGCACTTACGTTTAGCAATAGACCTGAACTCTTGTTTAAGCTCAACACTTACTCCAACAGATCCCCAGTAATTGAAGTAAGTGAAGTCATTCATTAGTTTTTTTTCTGTTACTACAGAGAACTAAATTATTTAGACTAGTAAACATTAGAATGAATAAACAGAGACTTCATTTCATGTTTTTAGTAAAAGTAGACATTAAAAGTCCACTTTATTATCTTACTTTCTTTTAAGTACTTTTCACAGACAATGATATTGTTAAATGACACATAATAAAGACATAAAGTTATTAGCACAATCTTCATTTTAAAGTTCCTTTCACAAATTTGATGCTTGGGAGATATGATAAATTGAACAGTATTTGTTTGCTATATTGTCTTATAGTGCTTATTTTATGTATTATCTCCCTTTTTGTTTGAATTTAATAGCTTAAATGATATCAACAATTCCATTTTTTTTCAAGTCTTTCTCACTCAAATTATCTTCCACACTCTTAAGGAATCATTTGGCCCATTCATAGTGCATTACATGTTATTATTAAACTTCTATGACGTTTTTGTTGGATATTTGAAAATTTTATTTTTTGTATTGAATTACATGGAAATTTACCATCTCTTTAAAAAAAAAATAATATAATAAAATTATATTGCCAAAAATGAATTTAATCTTAGATTTTCAAATAAAAATAAAACTTTGTGTCTGGTTTGGTTTTTCATAAGACTAGGTCTAGGGGAGATTGCAACATCCTAATTGAATACAAATTATTTTTTAAGATGCATATGCATATTTTATCAAAAAACTTAATGAATAACACATTTAAAAACATACATTTTTAATCTTGAACTTAATATACATATGCCATCCAATATAAAAAAAAAACTTAATAAAATGAGAAAAGCTACCCACATTAAACCAATCCTACTTGGTAAAAACACATTCAAATGAAAAAATTGGATGAATGACAAAGGGAAATTATTTATATACAAGTTTTAAGCAATTAAAAACATGCATATGGAGAGAAAAATAAACAAGAGTTTTATAGTATCAACAATTGGAGCATAAAACTTAATAATTTCACATTGAAAATGTGAGTGTCATTCTGAAGCGAAACAAGTCTTAAAAACTGATAGAGCATATGATTATAAGTTGTTTTTTATATATATAAAAATGATTATATGATTCATATCGTATACTATTTAAAAATGAGATATATATATCTTTCTTTTAATTATAGAAATTACTATCAGCACCATACGCTCCAACCTACAGTCGGAACCAAGGTTTAAATCAAGGTTTGGCTTCAATCAGGAGCTGGTTTCTCTTTGAGCCCTCATCTGGTGGTAGACCTGAGGCACCAGATATTGTTGTTGTCATTACAAATGGAACATCTAGATATCGGGCTGAAGGTTAATAGATTATCTTGTTTCAAACCACATTAAGCTGGATGCATTGGTGTTAGTGAAGATTCTCTATAAGATGTAAAGTAGAAAAAAGTTAACTTGTGTCCTGGGCGACTGGTAATGAGGGTGTTACATTCTTCTCTCTGAGTGTTGTGTTCTGTGCAAAGCGAAAGCAACTTACTTAAATGTCTTCAGAACATAGAACTGAAAGGCTATTTAACTTTTGTTAGACCATTATTAAAATACACATTCTCTGTTTAAAAGATATCAACTTAAGTAAAAACGTTGAGGTGGAAAAAAGGGGCTGTGAGATTTCTAAGAAACATTCACATTTGACTTAGAGTAAAACCATTAATAAAATTACTTAACTTAGAAACACTGCAGGATAGAAGATTTACAAGTAAAGTAGTATAATATAGCTAGGACTTTGTAGCTACATAAAATACTCTAAGAAGATACGAAGATTAATTCATGCCTCTTATATCATATGCATGGACACATTTTTATAAGTGCTGTTTCTTCCAAGTGCCATTAGAGCATGGAATTGGTTAATGCCTGAACCAGTCAGCAGACCAACAACTTAGTAGAGTTTAAGTCTTTAATTCAGATTCACAACTATATTGAGACGCAGATCTGCTAATGGAAATTATTATGTTCTTCCTTAAAGGATTTGATTTCCTTGAATTTCTAAGATTCAATAAGAACCAGCTCACCAATAGGTGCTGTAGATCAGTCAGTGAATTGGGTTGAGGTAAAAGCAGTTGGTCATTAGGCTGACAATATGACACCCCCATTAGCAGTCAGCCACAGAAACAGTAGTTGTTAATGTAATGATATATATATGTTAAGAACAGCCCCCCCCCAACCAAAAAAATAAACCCCAAAACATTGATAATATCATTTACCATCTGTCTAGGTATCTACCAAAATATGTTAAATATATGTTATATTTGTATAGTTATTTTTTTAATAAATAAGTCTAGTAAAGTAAAGTAAAGTTCCCCTTTCAGACCTTGTGGTCTATTGGGCAGATGATGTAAAGGTCATCTGTTTCTGTGGCCTACGGTTAACGAGGGTGTCATGTGGCCCAGCATAATGACCAACCACATTTAATTTTCCCCAACTAATGTCAGGTACCCATTAGAGTTGGGTGGACTAAGAGGCGCCCAAGGATCTCAAAATAAAAATCCCAGTCTTCACCGGGTTTCGAACCCGGGACAACCGGTTCAGAAGCCAAGCGCTTTACCGCGCAGCCACCTCTCCTCCTGAATAAGTCTAGATAGCAGTATAAATAAAGGAAATTCATTTTACAATTTCGGTAAATAGTGATGTAAGAATTTTAAGTACATAAAAGACAGAAGACAAGAAAAGATCCATATGAACTTTATTAAGTAAAAAAAAAAAGTGCATTATAAAGTGAAATAGGATTGTAACCTACAGATTGTTCCACATGTCAAAAATGCAACTTTCATCCATAGCTACTTATGAGGCCGGCCTACTCAAAGAAAATGGTGTAAACATTGTAGGTGTTGGAGTTGGTCTGGATTCAGCAGCTGAATTAATGAATATTGCCAATGCTAAGGAGTCTGTCTTTTTAGTCAATGGATTTGATCAGTTGGATGACATCAAGTTCAGTCTTATGTCTGAAGGTAAGGAACATCTGTACACATTTAGAAAGGAAAATCACTTTAATTTACCCTTAAATCTGTCATATGCATATGGAGTTGGTTCTTTGTTAGGTTCTTTTGTGCACCATAATAGTTTTTGTGCTGTTTCTAAGGACGCGCACCGTAGGTGTCTTTTTTCTTTTTGTTTTTACTTGGGTAAAATTAAGTAAATTATGGTTTTTATATAGCGCTATTTTCATGTTTAACATTCATGCTTATAGCATGCTCAGAGCGCTATGGTCTGATCTCATTAGCAGACCAGTGTGTGTGTTGAGGGGGGGGGGAGATTGTATCTGGGAGAAGGTTTTTCCGTGCTGCCTTTAGGCACTCAGTAAACACAACTCTGCCCAGTTGTGTGTTGAACCTCGAGCCCCCTCTATAGGTAGCCATGCCAAGTTCAAGCATACCTGGCCTCTCGTTCACGCTTCCCTCTAGTATTGGGGAGTCTTAGCTGGAGCTTTCTGTTTGTTGTTTTTTTTTCCCAACATTGGGGAGGTTTGGTTATTAAAATTTCTTTGTTATTTCGTAGTTCTAAAATCATTGTCATATATTCATGTGAATGGCATCACAAAGAAAGCTTATTTTTTTTTATTAGGGATTTAGGCTTGGGTGTTGTGTAAGTGAAGGCTGATCTATGTTTGTATGAACCCAACTTTGCGATTATTCATTGGGTTTTGGCATTGCGAGCCCATATAGGATTGTAAGCACTGTGACTAAGGTGCGCTTACATGTTATCTATGTTGTATATTTGCATATAACTTAAGCACGCTGACATAGTATTAATTGTAATTATTCATGTTATGTCATATCATTAAACCTTTCTTATATAAATCCTTGTGGCAAAATATGTAGGTCACAGCTGGGGCTGCACAACCACGGGAAATACAGTATTCCTCACTAATCTTTGGACTCAAAGACAAGCCTTATTATTATTAGTAGTAGTACATATTAACATATTATTTTTTGCTCCCTTGTTTATTAGTTAATATATTAACTGATACATTGTCTGGGGTGGAGGGGGCAGATGATACATTGCCAAAATTAAAACCCTGTCGAAATCTGCTTTAAAGCTATAATATGTTCTTCATTCATTTTAAAATGAAAGATAATTTAATAACTAATTGCAACATAAAAATAGTAAAGAAAAAGATTTAATTATATGCAGTTATTAAAATAACATGAATGGTAATCTAAGTTATGTTAAGAAGTTGTTTTATTATAGTGTTATTGATAAATAGGTTCACAGTTCAATTTAAAATTGTGTTAACTTTCTAAGTGCTTGACATTGTGACAATGATGACATCAAAATCTATGACTGATACAACCGTTCCAAACTTACTGACCACAGAATTAGCAGGTAAGTGCAATTTAAATTATTTATTATTGTTAACCCTTGCAGTTGTGAAAGCTAATCAAACATTTACTAGAAATTTTTATAAAGTTACATAATAATTTAAAATATAGAAAATGAGGGTTTAGAAATATAGTAAATTATAAAAATTATGCTTCAAAAAGGATTTTCTCATAAATTTAGTAAAATCATGTATATTTTGTTATATATCTATATCTATCTAGCTATCTATCTATCTATCTATCTATCTATATATATATATATATCTATAGAAAGAGAGAGATAAATAGAGAGATAGATAAATATATACTATTTTTACCCACTGGACAACCAATGCCCAGGATATCTATTGCTTTTTTGGCTGCTTTTTTTTCCAAGAAAACTAACCACATTTTTTATTTGCTCTCCTTGACATAGTTATAGCTCCTGAATTCTAGTGTGTGTTAGGTTAAATGGATAACTTTAAAATACTCACAGATGCATTTAATTTCATTCAACTTTAAAATATTTTGTAGTATCATGTTGCTTTTTGTACATACCCCTTCCCCCTTATTAATTTTTTTTTTTATTTTGCAATCATGCACACCACTGTAAAGCTTTTTTTCTTAGACTTTTAACCTGTCAATTTTCATTTAACCTTTTCTTGGAACAGTTGGAAGAGAGATACAGCTTTAACAATTAGTTCTCTCTTTAAGAATTACTTTAAAATTTTGTCAATAATATTTTAGCCTCACTACTACCCCCTTGCCAGCCAAAACCAAAAAATCAGTTTATACAAAGAATCAATTTACAAAGAACTCATACACTCTATATAGGCCCTTACACCTTGGGATTTTTACGTCTAGACTCAGAATTCATAGAAATCTAGATATTATGTAATACTCAAGACTTTTCATTTTATTTTGTAGGCCTAGTATATTTCTCCACACTAACCTCACACAATTTTCTGTATTCTGGAGGAAAAAACAATTCTTTCTGTTTTTTAGCTTTATAATTTGAAAAAATTATCAGTTATAAAAATTACAAAACATTAAACACAAAGGATTTGATACTTTTTTCAAGAGTGTTCATACTTTCATTGTAAGTCTATGCAAATTCATTCTAATTAAAAAAAAAAAGAAAAAAGAAAACAATTGTTTACAAATAATCATGCTATTCCATTCTACAGTTCAAAAGATCTTTAAATAGGTGAATAAATAAAAATTTTCTTATACATTTTTAGCGGCCCCCGAAAGAGGAAAAAGCACTATTAGTTTTGTGTGGCCTGTCTGTCCGTCTGTCTGTCTGTCTGTCTGTCCGTCCGTCCCGTTTAGTGCTCAGAAAGTAGAAGAGAAAATGAAAATCTGACATCACGATAATATAGATCATTCAAAGTTCTGATGCAACGGCTACTTTTTTTTTCTAAAAGCTCAAAATCTAATTTTTAAAAATCATTTATGCAAGCAGTTTTTTATAGAGAAAAACCTAATTAGCATGCAATATAAATGAAACCTAATTTAATACAATTAATAATCTAACATAATGCATCAGATTTCACGTTTTATTTTGTTCTAACCTATGAGTATTCACTATTTAAGTAATTAACTTATAAAAAAAAAAAAAAAAAAAATTAACTCATAAAAGAGGTGTGGCAGTTGCCTTGAACATCAGCTTTACAAGGCTAACGTTGAGAGATCAAAGCACGGAAGATGTAAAATTTTGACCGCTGGGACATTAAATAAGATCTGTCATTTACCTTTGATATATTTTTTTTTAAAATGAACTTTTAGCAGCGACTTTCGTGTACTAGCGTAAAGCCCGGACATGACATGATACTAAACTAATTTCTAAAACTTTTTTAAAAATCACATTTAAAAAATAATGTTATTTATTGCCAACATTAGAATGAAAGAAGCATATTTTTGTGCGTTTTAACTATTTGTTGGTCTGTCCGTCACGGTTAGATAAAAAAAAAACAACTAAAGGCTTTTGAAAATACTATTTAACCTTTACTTTTCATTCAGAAATATTGCGATAGTTTAAAATATCTATAATAGATTGTTCCGGATGTTAATGTCTAGATCTACATTGAAATGTTATAATAAACTAAAACTAATCTTCTATTTTTAAATTAAATATTGCATTCATTCTATTGATTATCTGGGCTTTTTATTTTAATTTTACTTAAATTTTATCTAAATTACATCCAAATTATTAATAATAATAATTAATAAGATATATATTAAGAGTGCTAAATCAGAAGTTTAGTTTATGTACATCTACATCTCTACAGATCAATGCTGAAAGATTATTTAAAATGGCTTCTGTGACATATTGTATATATCAGGCTATTAGTTTGTAACCAGTTAGCATGCTGAACTGATTATCTCGACGCTCCCGGGTTATGTGTCTGTTT
>JADKLZ010001913.1:27966535-27978417 GCA_021533235.1 Biomphalaria straminea
TCAAAATCGGCCCAGGCAATTCTACACAATCAGGCCCATAAATTGCATATTATACTTTTGGCATCCAATTCAAGGCCTAATTGTCTACAAAATCATTCTGTTTAGCTTGAGCATCGCTAACGCATACAGAAAGATCTATATTTTTGATGGGAAGTATAGGCCTCATGTAGCTTTTCTAATTGCTAAGTGTGTAGCCCCTATTATGGATAAATCCTACTAGATCTAGTAACATTGTATACGGATGTAGGCTATTACATTATTTCAGAAAATTAGTTAGATTTCATTGTATAGAGTTTTTTTTTTTGAACACGAAGCATAGAGAACCATTTTGTATGAGAATATTTAAAAACATTTAGCAATTTAATACATAATGGCATCTATGTGTCCCTTCAGTGGCCCTAAAGGTCCATTTGGGTACCGGCCCACCGAGCATTAGCCTGAATGCCCATATAGCCAGTCCGCCCCTGATGTATATTAAATTTCACATGATACACTTAAAGCGATTAAATGTTTCATTGATTTGCCGTTTTGATAGTCAAATAAATTCTCTCGTACTTCGATAGACATCGTCTATAAAGTTCTATATAAGAATAAATGTACAAGTAATTAAAGTAATAAAAAAGAAAACGTTGATCCAGTACAAGGGGAGCGGGGGATTAAATGATGTAACATTACAGAGAAACACTGAATTCAATTTCTTGAACTATGGGAGAACGGATACAATGAAAAGTGAGGTAATGTCAATAACGAAAGTGCTTTGAGATCAAACCCTGAATGAACTCCTATTGAAAATCAGAGCAGAAAGGACTCAATCCTCTCGTAGTGCTCTGGCAAGAAACTGGGCCGTACGGCTTAATGCCTCTTGGCTACGATACAATGTAAGTGATTGTCGAGACACGTCCCCCCTTAGCTCACTTAGTTTGGGACACTCGTACAAGATATGCGACACTGTTTCGACACACTCTCCACAGTGGCGACATCGGGAGTCAAAGTTGGGACGAAACCGGGCAAAATATGCCCCAATAGGACAGTGTTCCGTCCGGCACTGCGCAATGATTGTTTGCTCTGACCTCTTCAGCCGCCACCATGGATCGTCGCGATCTGGATGACACATATGCTGCCAGACACCACGGGCTCTGTCGGATTCCGTCCAGGATTTTAGCCACTTCTCATGAATGTAAGTTCGGATTTCTGTCGTAGCTTGTAGAAACGTGCATGGTGCGTCGAACTGGGTGGCTGCCATAGCACCCTCCCTTGCGAGAGTGTTAGCCGTTTCATTGCCCCTCACTCCGCAATGTGAGGGCGCCCACTGCATATAAACGACAGCTCCAATAGCTCCGCGGATGTTATCTGCGGCGCCTACTGCCTCTTCTATTGCGGGTGACCCTCCCCCTTCGCCACCTATCGCTTGGAGACTGGAGCGAGAATCAGTGACTAACACCACAGTAGTGGCGCTAGTTTCATGTTGGGTCATTCGGGCTCTCACAGCCTCGAACGCCCTAGTTATCCCTGTTAATTCTGCGTCCATGGAGCATGCAGCGAAGCTGCATGGGCCAGAGAGCAGATCTGGTTCAGTTCGGTCCGGGTAGACTATAAGGGCCCCATACCCAGATCTATCGGGGTCCCTCAATACCGATCCATCGGTATAGCAAAAAATGGCATCTGATGGGTAGGACTTTATGGTATTAGATGCCAAGAGATTAAACCAGGCCGCAAGAACGTGAATTTACAAATTTAGGTCACGTGTCCAGAATACAAGACCGAAGTTTTCCTCCCAAACCCGCAGAAATACTTTGGTCTTCTTTATAGTGATTTAGATTCTGTATATAAACAGTTGAAGTCACTGTTCTGATCACGATACAAAGTCCTAGGAATCATCAAACGATACAGAACAATGCTTCCAATCGCCCTAGTCGCCGCATTGATAGCCTGTACCTATGGTCAGACTGCCATAGAGAAGGACCCCACAAAGGTCTGCTTTCCCGACACGCTTCAGTTCGTGACCTTTAACCTCAATACAGATGTGAGTTAAACTTGTTTTTCTTTTCTTTTTATTTATTGTTCAAAATTAAGAGCTAATGATTTGTCTACCACTAGAAATTTATTATTATTTTTTTTGCTCTTAATTTTATACTGAAATGTTGCTTTGAAAGATTAATAAATTAATATCAAAATTGTTATCTAAAATTCAAATGTTAAAAAAAATAGGCTCCATTGTGTATAGTGGTAGTTAAAAAATACAGCACTAATTTTAACTTTCATTATCCTAACTAATATGTGATAGCCATAGATATAAATAAATATAGACTAGAAAAAAAGAAATAAATTCATGTAACTTACAAACATGTATATCTATTGTATTCGGATTTCCGAATTCTAAAAAATTGAAACATTGCATGATCTTCAGTCTTAGAGATTAAACAAAACTCACAGACATAAGTCCACAAAATTGCAAGTCACAAATTTTCATTTCATAAAACTCTTTTATCGGCCAGTCTATATTTATTTATGTCTATGGTGGTAGCCAACTCTGCAGGCAGAAGTAATCTGATTTTTTTGTTGTTGATTGTTATATTTTTATTGATAACTTTGATTTAGTAACGCCTACACGAATAGCAGACGTTTATTGGTTTTGCAAAAGATTGAAATGTATACCAAAAGTTGTTAGAATTCCTCTTAAAAATTTTCTAATGACTTACATGAAGGGAAACATTCGATAGTCATTAGAAAAGTATCCTGCGAAGTAATTAGACTAATATGATTATTTTGTTCCCCAGGAAGCAGGCATTGAAGCAGTAGACTTCAAGAAAAATCTGCTGGGGAAGATCACTCCGACTAAAACATATGTCCAGGACTTCAATGCTGTAAGTGAACTCTAAATTTGTTGGTCAGTTGGTTAATTTGTTTAAAAGTCTGAAAAAAAATTATTGTGACTAATTTTTCACAAAAAAAGTTGAAATTGTTTCCTTGTTTTTTTTTTAATCTTTTGTTTAAAACAATAACAACATTCTTAAGGTAGTGTAAGTTTCCTAAAGTAAAATGATACTATATGTTTGATTTTAGAGACCTAGAGATTTAAATAGATAAATGTGATTACAAAGTGGATACATCTTTTGGCATTGGAGACCATTGCGACGAACAAGTTATTAATGCGGGGCCGACAATGCGGATTAAATAGCCTGGCTTTAATGCTGTGCCTGTAATTTTAATGATTTTTTAAAAAAATACTACGTAGTATATCATTCATATAAAATTATAAGATAAATTATAGCTTCTATATAGCGCTATCTTCATGTTTATAGCATGCTCAGAGCGCTTTGGTCCAATCTCTCTTGTTGAGTAGTGGGAGGGGGTATCTGGGAGAAGGTTTTTCCATGCTGCCTGTAGGCGCTCAGTAAACACAACTCTGCTTGAGTTCGGGTGTCGAAACTCGAGCCAAGCAAAGCCTATATCAAGCGTACTTAAAATCTCGACCACGCTTTCCGCTTCGAATTTTGTATAGTACATTTTTTTATGGATTCAGTGCCCTTTAACTAGTTTCTAAGATATTGAGTCTTGGTTTATGCGAATAGTTTTCGAAAAAAAAAACACACTTAAATTCAGTGTACGATGGATTGGTACTGTACTTTAGAAATGTAGCAGAGATCCCGCTTATTCATTTGATAATCTGATAGGGACAAATGCCTTCCTCCCTTATATTCTTCGGGTGGTTGTCCCATTCGGCTCCTTCAAAGGCCGCCTCTGCTCTTGAATGCAAAACACTGGGAAATGGCGGCTGATTGATAGGAGTTATCCAATGCCCACTACACAATTGCTCTGTTACAACTTTACGAGTAAAGCCAGAGGGTAGGTCGCTAGTGGATTACCTCATTTATAGTAAGTGTGGTCTTTTCAACATACACTCTTTGACACATAAAAAAAGTTTTACTGATAGTCACTGACCAACATTTGTAGAGGGCAATTTTAGTATTTTTGTTCTTTTTCTTTCCAGAGAAAAACTTACATTGTTAGCACCGATGGCAGCTGTCAGACATTTGACATTCCTGACGATGGCATCTACCCTCAGTGTCTACCAGGTAAAAGGCTGAGATAAACATGTTTTATTGTATCTCCCCTATTGTAAATACATTTGAACTATTAAATGTAGACATTGCTTATTACGTGATATAAACTTGAGTAAAACATCCAGAAAATATACTTTCAGTGGTCCAAAGAATGAAAAGTACGTAAAAATACTTGCAATTCATTTTAATATCATGCATCCTCAAGTTCTTAATTTATTTTTTGTTTCAGCCAATGCTGTATGGGTAGGAGAGGCCAACTGGGGATTCGGACCTAACCTCTTGCCCGAGGATGGCTGGGAGGTACCTTACAATGGAGGCAAAATCAGAATCCTTGTCACCAAACAGCCCGGTCAACCTCGATACATCATGTTGTCAAAGTTTATTGAATGTAAGTTACATATAAACAAACACTAACCTAATCATGGCTTCTTAGCGAGTGCATTT
Source organism: Biomphalaria straminea (assembly GCA_021533235.1). Classification (NCBI taxonomy): domain Eukaryota; kingdom Metazoa; phylum Mollusca; class Gastropoda; family Planorbidae; genus Biomphalaria; species Biomphalaria straminea. The sequence goes on from JADKLZ010001913.1 coordinate 27,971,044, forward strand.
AAAAGAATCCACATTGTCTGTATCAAACTCTATATACAATTAGCAGTCAATATATTAGTCCGAAAGATCATTCTAGCATCATTTATCAATTTTCTCCATTTTCTGCCCTCAAGATCGCCCCTCAAGCTCACCAAATCAGATTCTCGGGCATTTCTTGATGTTCTCTTTTCATCCTTTCCCTCCTACCACTTCCGGTAGCTGGTGCTATAGATCTGAATAAGGTTCATGCTAGTCCTGACTATTTTGTCATTTAAAATCCCAAAAATTAACACAGGTCTTATGGTCCAATGCTCAGGCACAGTTTTTCTGGTGTGTGTAAGTCTTGGCATTAAGATCTTCATTAATCGCGTCTTCACAAGATGATGCGTTTCTGTAAGGGTTTTGTCAATCATTTGCTTGAACGTAATACTTGATTAGCTGTGAGAAGAAATTAAAGAAACTTCAAACTTATATCTTCAAAATTTATATATTTTTATTTCTATTTTATGTTTTTTGTTGTATTCGTAAATCTAATATTTCATCCCATTTAGCATGAAATTAGAGATTTTTTTTTAAATGTAACATCTACCTGCATACTAACTGTTATAATAACTTTCTCCTCAGGTAATGGTAACTATACAGTCACAATGTATCTGAATCCAAGTGTTACCATCACCCAGCCAAATATCTTTGACATCCCCAAGACTTGCACCCCTTCCACTATTGTTTAATATGCCAACGTTTTTGAATTGTCTTATGTCTTTTTACTTCTATGTAAATATATTTATTAATGTATTGCATCCTGGCCCACTTGAGTGCCCAGGCAGAGAAAGTCAATCCATTGCTATCTTGAGTTAAATACATTTAGTTTGCTGTTATTGTTATTTATATCCTTGTTATTATTGCGTCAATTTTATATTGCATTATGGAAGTCAATAAATAATGATATTACAGTAACATTATTATTTATTATTATATTATTTTCATTTGTTAGTAAGTTAAGGTATAGATGGAAATAATCTGTTAATTTTTTTTTACTGTCTATAAATTGTATTTGCGAATACTTGGCAAGGAAAAAGATGAAATGCACATCATGATTTCTGAGGCTAGCTTATCAAATCGACAAAGGTATAATAGGGTATAATCATGTAGTAGGGCAGTGATGCCCAACCTTATACGGCCTTCGGGCCATTTTAATTTCTAACACACGCGTCGCGGGCCACATGAACCAAGATAGCAAAAATGAATTAAAGAATAAAACATTTTAATTATTTTTATTACAATTTCATAGTTCCAATAGGCTTCCTTATACCATAATTCAATTACTTAGCAAGGGTTTCAGGTTTTTTATAACTGAAAAAAAAATTCTACTAAATTAAGAGCTTGTAAACATTGTGATCATACCCAGCAGTTGTTTTCGAAAATGTGCATGGTTTATGTAGACAACACGGTGTAGAAATCTATTGTCTCCAATGTTAGAGATTTCTCAAGCTGGAAATCTGGCTTTGTAAGTCAATCAGTTCCAGTGATGTGACTCATCAGCTGCAATAGTAATCTGCTGCTCTGTCATTTAGTTTTGGAGACTTTCATCATCATCTTCTACTCGACTCGTTTTGCAATTGTCATGCCAGAAATGCTGACAACTTCTTTTTTCTTTCAGCCCGATTTTATTGTATGACTGCTAGCAAGCATTTTTTTATGCTTTGTTAATTAAAGTGACCAATTCTGTAGTCTCTATTACAGTGTTGACTTCTTGGTAAATATTTTCGTCAATCGCCCGTCTCTAAACGTAATTTTGCGATCTTTTCTTAGCGGCTAAAACCAACAATGCCACCATTTTTTTAATGGTTTGTTTTAAAATGCCTTTTATGCTATGTTCCTTAAAAACAGTCACATTTTACAGATAAAAAATCTTGGCTTCTTATGTTCCACAAACAAACAAAAAAAGATCTGTCCACTTTTCCTGGAAGTTTCAACATCAAATTTTCGTTTCTTCGGCTCTCCCGTTTCATTAACGTACAAATGTTACACAAACGTTATGGCACCAATCATGTTGATGTCAAAACACGAACAAAAATGATGCCAAAAAGATGCGCAGTGTTACAACCATGAAATGTCAAGGACACGGCTAGCTCTAGACAGCCGCGCGTATTGTCCAAGACTTCTAAAACAACTGTCAATTCTTGTCGTTGAAAAAAAAACAAAAAACTCCAGTTCTTATAGAAAAGAAAATTAACATGAATATTACAAGAAAATAGATTAAAATGAAATCTATTAAAGAAAAAGCTCGAAAAAAAGAATTTGCAACTTTTTTTTTCTACATTTTGTGCCAATGTTTTTGCGGGCCGGTCTGAACCACGTCGCGGGCCGGATCTGGCCCGCGGGCCGTACTTTGGGCATCACTGTAGTAGGGTATAGTGCTTAACTTCCAAACCAATGTTCTCGAGTTTTCTCTTCCTGAGGTGGACTGGGGTTTTAAACTAGGGACCTGCGAATCAGGAAATTTTTTTCGAATCGAATATCGAATCGAATATCAGAAAATATTCGAATTTCGAATCGAATTCGAATCGAATATTCTTGAAAAAACTTGACAAACAACAAGTGTAAAATAAAACTTCAAATTCAAAATTTTTATTATATTATATTTATTTAATACTGAAACACAAAAAGTTAACAATTAAATTGCAAAGCAGGCCTTTTAAAAAAGTAGATCTTTATTTATTTTGGCCCAAATCAAAGTTTCAGCATTATTTTCCGAGAGATTGTGACGATGGTCAGTATTAATTTGTCCTCTAACTGAATTAACTCTTTCTGAAGAACAATTTGTTGCCTGAATTGCAAGCAAATTCCTTGCTGATCTGGCCAAAGTGGAAAAATATTAATACTTTCTTTCCAAAACTGAAGAGGATCACTGTTTCGATCTACAACTGCTTGCTTTGAATACAAACTGAATTCATCCTTAATTTTCTCAGAAATGATGGAAATTTTGTTGATTCTGGTATCTCCTTGAGCATCATGCACTTTCTTGAACATTGAATCCATAAGGCTTCCTCTATTCCTGTCTTGAACAAGACTTTCACGTGGCAATTCATCAGAATTTTTGCCAATTTTGCTTCCGTCAGAGTTTGCCAATATTGTCTCTACAAATAAGACAGCTTTTTTAGTTTCAGCTTCTGAAAATTAGTAGTGTTTAAATCTTGGAGCAATGAATGTGGCTGCCAGGAGATGATCCATTGTCAAATCAAATCTTGCTCCAAGTTGTCTCAATAGCTCATCTCGAAATTGTTGGAGACCTGTCGGTGATTTGGATACTAACTCTTCCTTCAATGTAGGCTAAAAATGCAAGGATAGATCAAACTTATGCTGACATTGGAATCAGCACTCAAAACTGTTATTGCTTCTGCTGTTGGTCTTAGAATTGGAAGAGTAGCTTTCAGAGTATCTTGTAAAGTTTGTGTTGATGGTTTTGGTGGATTTCTTGCACATTTCTTTTTAACACCACATTCTACAAGTGCAAGAGAGACAGGAAAAGAGTTTTGGTCAATCCATTCCAGCAAATAATATGTACTATTGAATCCAGTAATAACATCTAATGGAGGCTATGATTCCTTCATTCCTAGCTTGAATTATTCACAAAAAAGCATTACTTTTTTTGGAAAATATTCGAAGATTCGAAAATTTAAAAATAATTTCGAATCGAATTCGAATATTCTTTTTATATTCGAATTCGAATCGAATATCGAATATTCGCAGGTCCCTATTTTAAACATCGGAATTCCTATTGTAGAGTGTAGTGCATAACTTCCAAACCAATGTTCTTGCGTTCTCTTCCTGTTGTGGGCTGGTGTTTTAAACGTCGGAATTTCGGGACACCAGACTTTTAAAAATACTAGACATTCGTTATCGAAATTACAGGCGGTTACCCTTGGATTATAGACTGACAAGGTAACGGAAGTAGCCTACGGCAAGAGAAGTTCAATTGTGCGTAACGTCTCTGCCCTAAGACCTAGGGAGTTCTTTTACTAAACGTCCTAAAATGTTGAAAAAACTGAAATATTTATCCTGGATAAGAGATTGAAATGTCCCATCTACAATAACTATATACATAAACTAGGTTATCTTTCAGGATTTTCGATCAAATAAATTTTAACTTTAATTAAACAAAACAGTTACATTGCACAGCGAATTGACGTATGCCAAGACTTATATACTGTTATACATAAAATAATTTCTAAGTGAGCAAAAAAAATAAAAAAATCTGGCTCTATAGCGACATAATTTTACAATAAGGTTTGCCAGATTGCCCAGGTCTAGACTTCAATTTTCCTGCAGAAACGTTGGATTATGACGTAATAACCATAATTTCCTAAAGAACTTTAGGAAATTATTTAAAACCCAAAGAATATAAAACATAGAAAAATGTACGAATGCTTTTCAGAAAAAAATGAAACATGTGCCCCGTAGACAGCGACAAAACAAAAATACAACAACAACAAAGTCCGTCCTTATTTAACTTGAAGGTATCTTCGTTGAACTCCAAAATAGTGCGCACACCTGTTGGAAAAGAGGCAGCAAACATCGCTGGTGTTCCGGTCTCTTTGCTGACAGCTTGTTCTTCGATGTGTCCGGGAGGATCCAAGTCCAATGCCTGATATATTTAAATACGACATTTAAGTTCTAGCAACCTACTTTCTACCAGTTTAAATTTTGACTCGACACAGCACCTGACTCTTTCTGTTAGCAAATATTTAGATATTTAGGAAAAGTACAATAAAGTTCCCCTTTCAGACCTTGAGGTCATCTGTTTCTGTGGCCTACGGTTAACGAGAGTGCCATGTGGCCAGCACAACGACCAACCATCTTTACTTTACCCCAACTAATGTCAGGTACCCATTAGATCTGGGTGGACTTAGAGGAGCCCGAAGATCTCGGAATTATATTCCCAATCTTCATCAGGATTCGAACCCCGGACCCCGGTTCGGAAGCCAAGCGCTATACCGCTCAGCCACCACGCTTCCACTTTGATTTAAGACCAACGTAAAATGTTTGGTTATAGTACCTCCCCCTAGCGAAACAAAGAAACTGATTTAGGTCACAAAAGTCAAAACTTTGTCATATATATAAATCTTTTAAGATATCAATATTTACTGAAAAGTCGACCTACTAAACTTGGTCTGGAATACTTGCACTAAGCTTAACTAAATATACATCTACCCTAACACCATACACCTCTGTTCTAATGTACATTAAATACACCAAAAGCAATGACTAACAGTTAATGAAAGAACTGTCAAGTCAGACATACCCCCATTACCCATAGACGCCAATGACATTCTGTCGAAATGATGTCAGTTCTGCTGCACTCAAAACTGGGGAGCGATCTTAAGTCAGAAGTTGATTAAACTTACTTGGTAAACTTAGTCGTAATCTATGAGCTATTGACAGTATTGTAAACCGAGCAGTGGCGTAGCTAGGGAGGGGGGAGGAGCGGGAGAATTAAAAAATCCCCCCTGGCCCCCACTTGAGGTGTTTTTTAAATTGAAAAGTAAGTATTACGCAAAATGTAGGGGCCCTCAAAAAGGTCAGTCCCCCCGGGCACCCAAACGATGGAAAATTTCTAGCTACACCCCTGAAACCGAGTCTCTAATGAAAGTACGTACCTATGAGGAGTAACTAACCATATAACTACAGACTGTTATTTACTTTAAAACATGCCAACAAAGCGTATCATAGTAACATATATCTTATCTTATCTTATACAATACAGACGTTATTTCAAAAGAGGAGATTTTTGCGTCCTACGCGTCATGCATTCAGTCATGCATATTAACCAATATAATAAAAAAAAAAAAAGATGCGGGATTAATCATAAATACATTGTATCCAGTGGGCTAGATTTAGATCTATGTCGAAAATGGCGAATGTTCCCTTCACATTTGTTAAAATACTTTTGTGAATAGGGAAATAATGATATCAAACATAAAATACTATGAAAAAAAAGTTTACCCAATTTGTTAAAAGTTACGCTCTTTAATAAAGATATATTTAGGTGTTCTTTTTGTTTTGTTTACTTTTGGGGCCTTCCGGTTGTGGCTTGGACATTAAACAAATACCACTTTCTCCGAAATGATCTAAGGAACATTTAATCCAAGTTTTATCAAGATTGGTAAAACGGTTTCGATTTCTATGCAGGCATATATACATACACACATACATACATACATACGCCTTACTTTCTACTTCATATATTAGATTATTTGAATACACAAACTTATAAAGCATTGACGTTTTACAAAGCAAGTATAGGATTATAACGTACGCAACAGGAATTATTGTAGCGTTATTATTACTAGCTTTTATTTAAAGAGACATATTTATAACAGGCTTATAGGACATTTTCATAGATGGGCATTAATCCATAAATATATCAAGCTGCTTGGTGTATCCGGCGTACAGAATACAAATGTGGTGATAAGTGAAACCTTTGAATACACTATACAATAATTATCATGAACGTTTCAGTACTAGGAGGTGAGGCGGTAAGGCGGTAAACCGAAAGTCCTGTTTTTTTTTTATTTCGGAATCTTTGGGCACCTCTGAGTCCTACCACCTCTAAATCGGTACCTGACTAGAGTTGGGGAGTAGTAAAGGCGTTTGGACGTTGTGCTGGCCACATGACACCCTCGTTAACCGTAGGCCAAAGAAACAGATCTTTACGGCTTTACATCATCTGGCCTATAGACCACAATGTCTTAAAGGGAAATTTTACTCTTTTTTTTTACGTTTCAATACTGAACAATTAAACTTCTAAGCTTTATGCTTCTAGCACAAATTAATTGTTACAGTTCCTGTTTTTAGCTTGCGAATTCTTCGTGGGTGTCAGGAAACTGGACACTCTTCTCCAAAATGGCTCAAACAATTTTCTAAGAAATATTACAGTCTATGTAGGCCTTTGAGAAAAGGATTATTAGTTGATTGACCTCTTAGAGAAAATCCTCCTTTAAACGATACAATTTTTCGAAGTATAATAATTTCATAATTAAATTTGGTCTTGAGGTCTAAACAATTAGTTTATTTTGGCCCAAAACTCTTCCTGTTGTGCCTCTTGTTTCCTTCAAAAATTAAAGTTTGTGGACCATATTGAATAGTCGGAACACAGATTTGAAACCATATAAAAAGGCTCCAACTTCTGACACAAAGTAGAATGTTTGTGTGTATACCAATAACAAACTAGTATTTGAGAGGGAAAACCATAGACATATGTTATGCCTAGACGGGAAACCGGAAAAAAAAATCCTTATCAGCGACTGATCGATTCACGTCGTATAATCTATCTATATATAGATTTTTATGTACGTAAACTCCTTTATGGGCGCAAAGGGGAGTCGCCCAAAT
>JADKLZ010001913.1:27987194-27999876 GCA_021533235.1 Biomphalaria straminea
TTCCAGTCTTTAGCTTTCATTCCCATCATCCTTCTTCCACGCGCTTCTGGTCTCTAGTTCCATTCCCATCATCCTTCTTCCACGCGCTTCCAGTCTTTAGCTTTCATTCCCATCATCCTTCTTCCACGTGCTTCCAGTCTTTAGCTTTCATTCCCATCATCCTTCTTCCACGCGCTTCCGGTCTCTAGCTTTCATTCCCATCATCCTTCTTTCACATGCTTCCTGTCTCTTCGTCCCCCCCCCCCCCGCTCACACTACAAACATCTGTGATACTGCATGAAATTATTGCTCCCTATTTGTTGAACGTTACACATACACACACACAAAAATTACTCACTTTGTACAGGGAAGTTTGACCAGCCGTCTGTGACAACAATAACCACGTCCTTGGCCTCCTCTCTTCCACCAGATTTGGAACTAAACATGTCGTCAAGGATGATCAGATCCAGCGCTCGATGCGTGTGTGTCCCAGCAACATAAGGATACTTAATGTATGTTACCGCCTGGGTCAGATTGTTACAACACAATAAGTAGATAAATTTTAAAAAATATAATACTTTTTTTTAAATTCTTGTGTACGGGGAAGGAACGCAATATCGCTTTCATATAAGTGAATACTGCGAAAGTTAAACTACCATTTACTAATCGATTAACTAATTGGTTATTTTTTTTATTTCGTGTATTTTAATTGGCTATGAATAATTATGCAAAATTTATACTTTTTTGAAAATTAACTATGAATAATTATGTAAAATATCGACTTTCTACCTTTTAGTGTAATTTAATATAAGCGTAATTTTTAATTATTTTTGTTACTTAAGCCTTTTTTGTTTATTATGTGTGTTTATTATTAATTAAATATTAATTTTTTATATATATTTATCTAATTACTTGAGCGTATTTTGTTACTGAGGTTTCGATTCATGTTTTGTATGGGGCGATGAATTTTCAACTTAATTCGAGAATGGGAAGTGAGAGATGTATCGTGTGCACAATTTTGAACCAAACAACAAAGTGACTTGTCATACAACTGCATCCTATGGCAGACTGTCCACAAATGTCTGGAACAGACGAGGTATCACCACAAATACAAAGCTAGGGACCTATCGAGCTGTTATCCTCCCTGTATTGCTCTATGCCTCAAAAACGTGGACTAAATTAATGTTTCCTTTTAAGTCTTTGGATTTATATTTTCTTATTTATTACAAACATTCGTTTAAAGTGGAAAATTAGTAACTTAGATTTAGGGGTGCAGAAATAAATTGGACTCGTAACCCTTTGTTCGGATTAGTAATCTCCCTTATAGACGACTATACTTGCATTATACAGTCCTTCCTTTGAGTCGTAAGTTTTTAGGTCGCAGACTTTGGTCACTCGGAGGTTGAAGTATACAACACCAACTCTGATATTTCGAGGACCAATTGGAAGTGAGGAAATTAATTGCCCAACCGCTTGAGTCAGATAAGTCCAGTCTTTATCTCTGACGATACTAGAAGAGGCGTCTAGGACCAGGATAATGTCCAGTTGAAGAAAGTCTGGACACTGCGGTATGGTCGGGCTAGGAGTTACTGTAATACCGGATGTAGATTCATGTCGCAGGGTAGTGGTTGAACTAATAGCTTCGGTTGACCAACTCAATTGAACGGCTGACAACTCTGAAGTGGTCAAAAGAGTAGGCACAGTTCTTGAGCTCGAGTGATCTGTAATTGAAATAGAAATACGCATTAAAGTTTTATAACAATGTCTCTTTACCATATTTATGACGTGTTATCACATTATAAAGTAAAAAGCAAGGCGCAATTTCAGAGGGGAAAATCCCAGAAATTACAATTGCGCTATGTAAAAAAAACAACAACTAATTACTAAGCTACCTCGTTGGACCGCGACCAATTGTCATAGAAGCCTATGACCGGTCCTGACTATAACGATTGGTCTCGGCTGGACACAAGTGTTGTATATAACTTCAAGTTTTGATTTCATGCTTCACAAGTCCTCAATGAAACCACCACCGGGCGGCTCGGACAACATCCAAGCTGATATGACACTTATTTAACACGATTCAGAATGTCCCACTTCCTGTGTTGGTTGCAGTTGTTATTTCATGACGTTGATTATTTTCTGGCAACAGTGAAACAAAATTTTTGTCTTCAACATGCCTTCGCAAGAAAAAAAGTCGAACACGGTGAGGTCACGGGACCTGGCAGATCAGTGGAGAAGGTCAAGGTCTATAGCACCCCTTCAACCAATCCTGCTGAAGACTCGCCATTTTTAGCGTAGAAATAAACAAGTGATTTTCTTAGAAAGGAAAATTAAAATTAACACCCAGTTAAAACAAGGGTAACTGTTAAGACACGATAAGGGATATGGCGCGAGAATTTACTAGTTCATCAAAAAGTTAAAGTCTTGTCTTAGCAGCAATCAGGGCAAAGGATAGAGAGGAATGGAGAAAGATGGTCCACAAGTCTTGCTTGGTGCCCCAACGGTCCCCCAGACTAAGGGATAGGTAACAGGTAAAAAATAACAAGACTATAGTTTGAAGAGCAACGAAAACAAACACACGATATTTTTTGATGGCATTAGTAAGAGGCAGGGTTTTCGTTCTCTGGTAATTATATCATATGCTAAACGACATAAGACGGTTCTCTTCATTACGTATTCAACGCATTATTTAACATCGCTAATCAGCGTCGAGTAATCTCTGCATTGTTGGTCTTTCGCCTGTGCTATTTATTCGAGTTTGGACTTATCTTACACAAGACACAGCGCAGAGCAGCCTCACAGACCCTTGTATCAAACAAGTCAATGAGTCTGCTACAATGCTTTCGAAATGAAATAACGATTGTAGTGCTTGCTTTTTTAATCGCCCCGTAGAAGTATATTCATATTTGTTAAACACCATCGTATATGTTACAGAAATTAAATATAATAATTGCGTCTTACGCATTTCAACACACACACATACCACAGTAAAGCCTTGAATAAAATATTGGGATTTATGTAGATCAACTCTGATCGTTATAAAAGTAATACTTTTAGAATAAATGTATACAAAGTATAGAATGAATTGTTTAACTTATAAGTTATTTCTTCTCTGCATTTTTTACGTATCAGTTATTATATCCTTTTCATCAATTAATATTGCTTTTTTATGGCATTCGCTGATGCAATGAAGGGCTTATTGACAGACATTAAATGCAGCCTTATGAAATAGTGTTTGAAAAGAAAAAGACTAAATAAACCTTTCTGTACGTGACTCTATAGGGACATGAATATCCCTCGATTAAAAAAAAAACATCCTCTGCTGCTCCAAACCTTTGTAATCCTCTCTTTGGCATGGCTATTGTGCCCAGCTTAACAATCCGCTTTCATGTACTTACTGACACATGCAACTTCCAAGATGTTCAACATATTAATGTCTAACGAGCCAAAGCTATTTGACTTGATGAACTGTCCAGGACTCGATGCCACATTTTGAAGAAGCTTCTCATTGACATATGGTCCAACTCCAACAGTGTAGATAGCTACCCCGTTCTTCTTGAGGTCATCGGCAGCATTTTGGGCTAGGTGGACAAACAACCAACACATACTGTTAATTATAATGTCAAAATATAGCACATGGCTTTTTGGAGAACCATACCCTCTTTTGAAAAAAAATAATTAAAAAGAGAGCAGCATTTGTAAAACTCAAAATAATCTGGAAGACAAAGGCATAATCATCGACACTAAAATCAAATTGACGCGCTTCATCGTCACGGCCACATTCTTACATGCTTGCGTATCTGGGATGCTGGCTGCAGATCTGGAGAGGTTAACTCAGGCAATAGAATAGCCATGATACAGAAAGATCCAAGGATCAAATATATCACAGCTCTTCTTATTTGTATTTCTACTGATATGAACTACCTTAGTATCTCATGATGTCTAGGTGTCCCTGGGTTCATCTAAAAATTACCAAACACTGCACAATTCGATCAAGACGAACACATAGACTTTATTGATTTTCAAAGCATTTATCATCACTGGCCTCTTTCTGACAACTAACACACTTCCGGTCATTCGCGCATATGTAAAAATAGGTTATACATTCATACACATTCATCCGTGACAAAATACAAAGGCCGCATCACAAACAAAGAAATTAGAAACAATATTAATACAAAAATTAGACCCTTACTATTTAACGAACTATGGGATATATGAAGATAAATAAAACTGAAGTTAATTAATGCCAGATTAATGACACATTATAGTAGGCTACTTGTCCATTTAAACTCTTATGCCTACTCTTTTTTTTTTTTTACATTTAGTGGAATTATCTGACTCAAGCGAATGTTTCGAATGTTCCTTTAAGGTTGATGATAATCTACTTCTAGTCCAAACCTCAAACATGACAACTGGGGTCTCGGGGGAAAGCTAGGGTTAGGTATGAACCCGGCACCTTCGAAACGAACGACCGAACGACGGTCCTGCCCACATACCGAATAACAAGGCCACATTTTTGTTTCGTTTTTTTTTTTGAAGCATCCCCCTCCTTTGAAGATGATAATATCAATAAATAAAAAAGTGTACGTACTTTCAATCGGAAATGTTGAGTTTCCATCCGTGATGACGATTACTACATCTTTCGCGGTGACTCGACCTCCGGCCTCAACGCTGAACATCCTGTCCTGCGTGATCAGACGCAACGCTTTGTACGTGTTGGTTTCTGGCCTGCTGGGAAACTGAATGCTGAGAATAGCCTGGGGATAGAAGGAACCAAACCTATAGACAGAACCAAGAAAACACTGCTTCCTAACAAAAATGGTTATTGAAACTTCAAATCAGCAAATTAATATAGCTCCTCCTTCGTGATCGAAGATGAGCATATTTCTCATTTCCTGTTGACTCGAAGATTACTGTGAAGTCCAATCCTCGCTTTAAAAAGCCGGCCGTGGCATGGGTAGATATATAGATCTGTTTGAATTTTCAGATTGCTTATTAACACTACCAATGCTACTAATGCTACTAATTAATAGGATCAGCAAATATGAACTAATATTTGAAGATTTGGATGTTTCAGTTTCAAAGTACTAGAACCTAGATCATACCAACATGCACATGACTTTAACATTACGATTAAAGTTTCTATTATTTTCTTATCGATTACAGAAGTTACTTCATAAGAGAAGATAATTACGCTCTATTCATTTCATGTGTCGATCTAGTCTTGCATGTTATTCATTGACAAGCTCTGACAAATCGTTGGTTTTCCTGACTGATTCAGGCAACACATTCCATTCTTTATTGGCACTTGGGAAGAATTAGCGAGTGTGCGTGTTTTGATCATCATATTATGATGTTACTATGAGTAAGAACATGGCAGAAGGAGTGTGAGTCAGAAGCAACTGGAGCAAAAGCTTGAGACGAGAGAGAGAGAAACAGAGAGAGAAAGAGAGAGAAAGAGGGAGGAGAGGGAGAGAGAGGGTGAGAGAGGGTGAGAGAGGGAGAGAGAGAGGAAGAGAGAGAGAGGGAGAGAGGCAGAGAGAGGGAGAGAGAGGAAGAGAGAGAGAAAGAGGGGGAGACAATGAGAGAGAGAGAGAGAAAGGAAGAGAGAGGGAGAGAGAGGGAGAGAGGAAGAGAGAGGGAGGGAGAGGGAGAGAGGAAGAGAGAGGGAGGGAGATAGTGAGAGAGAGAGAGAGAGGGAGAGAGAGGGAGAGAGAGAGGGAGAGAGAGAGAAAGAGGGGGAGACAATGAGAGAGAGGGAGAAAGGAAGAGAGAGGGAGAGAGAGGGAGAGAGGAAGAGAGAGGTAGGGAGATAGAGAGAGGGAGAGAGGGGAGAGAGAGGGAGGGAGAGAGAGAGAGGGAGAGAGAGAGAGAGAACAACATGTGTTTATTGTAGTTTTGATCGGAGTTCAAATAATTTCTTGGGCGAGGTGGCTGAGTGGTTAACCGCTTGGCTTCAGAACCTGGAGTCCTGGGTTCGAATTTCTATGAAGACTGGAATTTTTAATTTCGGGATTCTTATGGCACCCCTGAGTCCAACAAACTCTAATGGGTTCCTGGCTTTAGTTGGGGGAAAGTAAAGGCGATTGGTATTGAGCTGGCCACATGACACCCTGCTTGTTAACTGTTGGATAAAGTAGCTGATGGCCTTAAAATCATCTTCCCTACAAATAGTAAGGTCTAAAGGGGAACGTTACTTTTCTTTACTCAAATAATTCACTAAAATTGCTCGACATCTCATGCCATTACATATATATATATATATATATATATATATATATATATATATATATAATATATATATATATATATACTGACGTTGAAAACTGCAAAAGCCCTATATACAGTCTATAAAGTTACGTTCAGCAAGTTTAAAAATACGTATGTTCAATTCTTAGTCATGTTCTGTATTTAGAGAGTAATACGCCTACAAAGGTTCAGTTATTACTTGATTTAGCTCTTTGGACTTACTACCAACAACGAACTATATCGACACGTTTCCAACGCCTTAAGGGAAAAGGATAATCTGGATTGAATATCCCTAAAACCTGAAGTAAAATCATCTGTAGCTTGCAATAAAAGCCCTATATAACCAGAAATTAAAGTCATCTTATTAACCCCAAGTAGGCGGCGCAACGACGGAGTGGTTAAGCACTAGGCTTCCGAAGCTGGAGTCCTGGATTCGAATCTCGGTGAAGACTTAGATTTTGAATTTCGGAATTTTTAGGTATTGATTAGAATTTTTTTTTTAAATTGGGTTCCTGGCTTTAGTTAAGGAAAGAACTGGGGGTTGGTCATTGTGCAAGCCAAATGACACTTTGCTCGTGAACCGTTGGTCAAAAAAACAACACATGACCTTAACATCATCTGCCCTATAGATCGCAAGGCCTGAAAGGAGAAGTTTTACTTTTCTTCTCATATAACCTGGAATAAAAGTCCTCAGAGAAAAAAAATGGATAAAAAAGCGGAGTCCCTTATCCTATCTTATATATCACTGACGTTACTTCAACAAAATACTTGAAATTAAATGACTTACTTTAAGCAAAGAACTGACGGTTTGATATGTATTAAAGTCACATTGCTTTACTGGCTCTTGGCTTGAAAAAATGGCTCCGAACTTGACATCATCGGGGCCAATGTTGAAAGAGTAAATGAGGTCAATCACAAACTTGATAAGCGAGACCCAGTTTCTGGAGCCAGTTCCAGGAGAAGCTTCCAGAACGAGCATTATGTCCAGCTGAGCGTGATGAGGACAAGGCTGAGCTGTGGGTGGTGGAGTGGTTAGAGCGGAACTGGGCAGCAAAACTGAAATATATTTTATTATAAGTTTTTTTTTTTTTTTTTAAATACAGTGAACAAGCAGATCTATTTTTCAACGCGGAAGTGACAAAAATAACGTTATATTGAAATATTTGTGGCCTGTCACGGCCAGTGTGGCCAGAGAGCTGTAGCGTATGTAGACATCCGTGGGACAAGGTTCAAGAATATAAACGTAGGCTTACCCTTGTGTAGGTTTCGTCTAATAAACCTGTCACCACCTCAAAGTTGGTGCCATTGAGTGGATACCCCATTTACTATGTTATGAGCCTAATTCACTACCCATGTTGTCATAAAGTGAATACTTGTAATCATATGTGAACAGTCAGTTGAGTGAGAGACTTTGAAGAAGTCACTAGAAAGTAGTTGGTACAAGCAGTTGATAGAATTAAGTTGTAAAGTTATTTGTAACAGTCACTAGAGTGAAGTTAAGTTAAGTGTAAGCCTGCTAGTGCAAGCAGCCACTATTAAGTTATTTCAATACAGTATTTGTGAAACCTGCTACAATGGATATCTATTAATCATTCTGGAATTGTGTGTATCATTTTCTACATGTGGTATTATTTGTACATATAAAACGTATTATTTGTGTCTGCTATGAAAGGAGTTATTTTCATCATTTATAAATTGAGAGTGAACGTATTGATCATTGATCCTGACAAAGCCTACAATAAGCAAGTTAATAGATGAACCCGAATGTCACCACCACGCCTACAGCTAACGTATTACTACAGCAACATTCAAACGTATAAACCCAGCGGTGACAAAACCTTTTGAAAAACTTTTTTAATATTTAGAAACATCTTTAAAATCTTTTTTGAGATCTCTGTTCAGGTTCCACACCACCCCCGCGAAGTTGTGACTTGAATGGAGGCATTGTAAAATGTTATCTAGTGTAATAAGAATACCCCATTCTTAAAACAATTCCAAAGACCCTGATATAGCAGATTTCCTGAGGAAAAGTGAAAGTAAAATAACACTTGTCACTTGACATTATATTTGATGGAACCAACCAAAAGAGAAGTGAGACCGGCTTAGATACTACCGTGTGAATAGTCTAAGAGCTGAGCCGAAGGCTCTTCGAGCTCTAAGTTTGAAAAAAAACCTGTCTGAATCCGTCCGAGAACAAAAACAAACAGTAAAAAAAAAAAAACTGCGGACCACAGGCCTGTCTGGGAGAGACCCGAGTCAATGCTTATAGGGCATTGCTGTTTCCAATAACACTCGGTGGCACCGGGGGCCTCCACCATCTACCTTCGTTGTACCAAGCTAACTGTGCGGAATCCGCCATTGATGAGACGGTTCCTTGAGGAACAGCGCATGGATTTGTGACTGGTTTGTGGGAGCTTTCTTACAAATCCGCACCGTGAAGGGGCAAGACTCTCGTCCGCCCATGGGCACTCCCACGGGAATCATATTTGTTACCCTTTCGCCTAGCCACTTCCTCTAGTAAGCCGTTTCCACGGGAGCGCCACGTTGAGGCAGGGTAACGTGCTCCCTGCTCCTAGGCTTGTAGACTAATGACCGAAAAGACCTATTTTAATAGAAAATGACTACATTCTATCACGAAGAGGTAATACACAGAAAACGCAGTCATTAGAGACTTATGACAGTTGGCAGTAGCAGGCATAGGGGGTGGCAAGTGGGGAAACAACCAGTGCCTGAAGGGGGCCTAGCGATTCCCTGTCATCGTCTGCCTCGAAAACGGGATAAGTTCTCAATAAACTAGGATTTATTAAGCTTGGTAAATGTTTCATTGTAAGTGTTCTAGTTCTTACTTGTAATTAATTTTTACTTTCCGACTCCAGCTGGTAAAATTTTTCCATTCAAAAGTACAACACAGTACGTAATGTAGTCAAACTGTCTATTGTACAGTGCTTACGTAAGGTAATATGCTTGTAGCAAAAATAAAGCTTTCAGCGTTAGAAGCGGCTGAACCCGTTAGCGTAATGTAGTTCGGTATATATACTCTACCCTAACAGATCAGAGCTCCCATATGACACTCGCCCAGGGCCCAGCGTACTCATAGGGCCGCCTCTGACAGTAGGAATACAAATGCAGTTAAAATATTGACACGAATGCATGCACAAACAGCTAACAGAGACCATTGATTAAAGTTCATAAACTTATACAAGGCTGAGGCTCCATCCCTAAACCGTGACAGTAATAGGCTATTGAGTTACCTGGTGAAATATCTGGGTTTATCCAAGATGCTGGCAAAGAAAAATGTAATGTCGTCTGCGCCTGGTCATCATGGGAGAGCAATGAAGGTGACACGGAGACGTCATGCAAATGCAACGAAGAAAAAATGGATGATGTAAATAAAAGTTCAGACGAGAACCTGTTTAGATATTCAGACGTAGTATCAACAACAGGTTCAGTGCTTAGATCAAGTGACTGTGTAGACTTAAGAACAGGCTCGGTGCTTAGATCTAATGACTGTGTTGATTTAGCAGGTTCCGTGCTTAAATCTAGCGACTGTGTTGATTTAGCAGGTTCAGTGCTTAAATCTAGCGACTGTGTAGATTTTGCGGGTTCAATGCTTAAAACTAGCGACTGTGTAGATTTAGAATGTACGGTGCTTAAAACTAGCGACTGTGTAGATTTAGCCGGTTCAGTACTTAAATCTAGTGATTGTGTAGATTTAGCATGTTCAGTGCTTAAATCCAGCGACTGTGTAGATTTAGCGGGTTCAATGCTTAAATGTAGCGTCTGTGTAGATTTAGCAGGTTCAGTGCTTAGATCTTGTGACTGTGCAGACTTAGCAACAGGTTCAGTGCTTAGATCTATAAATAGTGAATGAGTAGACTCAATAACGGGCTCAGTTCTTAGATCTTGTGACTGAATAGACTTAACAACAGGTTCAGTGCTTAGATCTAAGGACTGTGTAGATTTAGCAGGTTCGGTGCTTAGATCTAGCGACTGTGTAGGTTTAGCAGGTTCAGTGCTTAGATCTATTGACTGTATAGACTTAAGACTAGGTTCAGTGCTAAGATCTATATATAGTGACTGAGTAGACTCAATAACGGGTTCAGTGCTTACATGTAATGACTGTATCGACTTAAGATCAGGTTCAGTGCTTAAATCTAACAACTGTGTAGATTTAGAAGGTTCGGTGCTTAGATCAGGCAACGGTGTAGACTTAAGAGCAGGTTTAGTGCTTAGATCCAGTGATAATGTTGACTCTCCCGAAGGATTAGAGCTTAAAATTATCGGTGTAGAAGATTGTGTTGATGGTTCAGTGCTTAGAATAGGTGCTTGTGTAGACTCTTTAACATGTTCTGTACTTAAATCTATCATTCGTGTAGACTTCATAAACTGCTCAGTGCTTATTTGAAGCGGTGTGAATGATTCTATTGTATGTCCAATGGTCAAATCTAACAACGGCGTTGAATCATAAACATTTTCAGTGTTTGAATTCAGCAGCGTTGCTTTCACAGACGGTGTTAATTCTGTATTGAACACATTGGTAACGTCAGATGATAATGAAGATTCTATATATTGTCCAGTCCTATCATAGGATGACAAATCAGATTCTGTAATGGCATGGAAAGTTGGGGTCGATCCTTTAGAAAGTTCAGTGCTCTGGTCAGAGGTTGATGCAGATTTAAAATCAGATATAGAACTTACACCAAACGAAGGAGTGATGTCTATAAAATGTTTACTGCTATGATCAAAGTGCAACGAAGATTCCAAATCAAGCGCGGTACTTACATCAATTAAAGTTGATTTGCTAGTAGTACTTTCTATATCGAGTTTACTACTTTCCAAAAATGTTGACATTTCTTTTGTAGATTTAGTACTCGAGTCAAAGGTTAGTGCAGATTCCTTACTTTGATCACCACTGAAGATGACAGTGGACGCTTCTAAATAGGGTTTTGTTTTCGGACCAACAATTGAAGTAGTCTCCTTAGAGTACTTAGTGCTTACTTCAAATGTTGAAGTGGAGGATATACTTGGTAGGATGCTTTCATCCGATGATAACATTTCTATACTGCTTTTTGAGTTCACAATGAGCGATTTAGATTCCATAAACATTTTAGTTGTTATATCTGGTAATTTACTAGATTCTTTAGCCGACTCAGATTTTACAACTGGCAATTTTGAAGATTGTATAGTAGGTTCACTGGTTACATCTGGTAAATTACTAGATTCTATGACCGGTTTAGAGTTTACATTTGGCAATTTTGTAGATTCTATAATAGGTTCACTGGTGAAAACAGAGAATTTTGTAGAATCTATAACAGGTTTTGTGATTAAATTTGATAATTTAGTAGATTCTATGGAAGGTTCAGTTGTTATATCTGTTATTTTGGTAGATTCGATAGTTGTAAAATCTGGTCTTTCGGTAGAATCCATAGCAGGTTGCGTAGTGAAACTTAGTACTCTGGTAGATTCTATACCATGTTTTGTAGTTAAGTCCAAGATTTTGGTAGATTCTGTAGCAGGTTCTATTGATAAATATTGTAAATTTGTAGATTTTATAACATGTTCTGTGGATAAATCCAGTATTCTGGTAGATTTAGTTGTAGGTTCTGTGGTAAAATCTAGTATTTTGGAAAATTTTGTTGCAGGTTTAGTAGTTAAATCTTGTAATCTTGTAGATTCTATGGCAGGTTCCGAGGTTAACTCTTTTAATTTTGTAGATTCTACAACATGCTCTGTGGTTAAATCCATAATTTTGGTAGATTCTATAGCAGGTTTCGTGGTTAAATCTATTAATTTGGGCGTTACAGTTGTTAAATCTGGTGATTTTGTAGTTGTTCTAGCCGGTTCAGATGTAAAATCTGGTATTTTGGTTTCAGATGTTAAATCTGGTAGTTTAGAAGATTTTCTTGGAGATTCAGCGGTTGAATCTTGAAATTTTGTAGATTCCATAGGTGGTACAGTAATTGAATCTGATAATGTAGAAGCATTTTGCGCAGGCTCAGAGGTTAATACTAGTGTTTTGAATGATTCTATAGCATGTATAGTTGTTAAGTCTGGTAATATAGTAGAGTCTTTAGCAGATTCAGATGATAAATCCAGTATTTTGGTAGAATGCATAGCAGGTTCTGTGGTTAAATCTTTAAATTTTGTAGACACTAGAGAAGGTTCTGAAGTTAAATCTTGTATTTTGGTAGATTCTATAGCTGGTTGATTGGTTGTCTCTGGTAATTTAGTAGATTTAAAAACTGGTTCGGGGGTTAATTCTGGTGTTTTTGTATATACTTTAGCAGGTTCTGTGGTTAAATCTGGTATTCTGGAAGATTCTATAGCATGTTTAGTGGTTAAATATGGTAATATAGTAGCGTCTTTAGAAAATTCAGATGTTAAATCCTGTATTTTGGTAGAATGCATAGCATGTTCTGTGGTTAAATCTTTAAATTTTGTAGACTGTATT
>JADKLZ010001913.1:28006809-28018119 GCA_021533235.1 Biomphalaria straminea
AAAAAAAAAAAGTACAGGTGGACTGCATGATATGATGGACAGATACCCATTGCAGAGTGGTCAATACTGGTCAAATACTCCGACGCATGAATGGATCTAGGTTAAACAGGCTGGCTAACTGTAATTAGCTCACACGCTAAGTCATAAACGTTGACCTAGTTTCTACACAACTACGTCATGGACCCGTGAGGCAGGCAGACGACACAAGTCCAATGGCTACGAGACTAATTCTTTTAGTGTCCTTAAAACCCACATTAAAATGCTTATATCTCATTAACGGCTTGAAAGTATACATTTTTTAAAACATTATACTACAAAAAAAGTTTTTAATCAGTTTCTGTGATTGACACCGAACCTCTTCAGTTGGTCTTTAATGTAAAATAAAAATAAAAAAATCCAGGCAATATGACTTAATGCGTTGGTATTTTGTCCAAAAAGGGAGAGTACTCAAACATATCTTCCAACAAGTAGTCAAGAGTTATTTCATAATGTTTTCTTACAAAGCAAGGGTTCTCAATCTGTTGGTCGCGACCCCGACTGGAGATGAATAACGATTTCCCAGGGGTCGCTTAAGACCATTGAAAATGTGGATTTTAATACTGCATATGCTACATCTTGCTTTAAAAAAAATAGTCAACACAATACGAAATAAGTGAAAAACTAAAATTCCCCTTTCAGACCTTGCGATCTATAGGGCAGATGATGTAAAGGTCATTTGTTTCTGTGGCAGACGGTTAACGAAGGTGTCATGTGGCCAGCACAACGACCAACCGCCTTTATTTTCCCCAACTAATGTCAGGTACCAATTAGAGCTGGGTGGACTCGGAGGCACTAAAAGATCCAGTCATCACTATGAAAAGTAAAAAAAAAACAACAGTTTATTTGTCTCTGTAAAAGCTAAATAGTAAATAATATTCCTAGCCTGCTCTTAATGTCTTTTAACGAAGAGCCGCTGCCTAGGAGTCAACGAACCGCACGCGGCTCCAGAGCCGCAGTTTGCGACCTCATTTCTAGTATGTTTAACCTAACTGTTGAGAAAATGTTTGTACCATCTTCTTTGTATATATAATTCTCTATGTCGCACAATCATGCACGCCTACTGACTCTCTAATACCCCTCTCGTTCGCACACGCGCCTTCCTCGCTTTCTAGACATGCGCAAACGGTCGTTTGCCCAAGCCCACCCTATTTGGACAGCTTTTTCTTTCAGGAATTGTTCGCCCGTTTCTAAATAGCGGAGTATTCTACGCCGCGGGTCGGCTTCGTCTATCTAATTATCTTATTTCGATTTCTTTAAATGTCTTCTAAGAATCGCCATTACTATGTGTACAATGGCATTAACTTCTCATTCGTCTCTAAGTCTTAATAGCGCACGATGGCGTATGCAAATTAAAACAACCTAAATTTTTACTATTATATATGTGCTTATTAAAACGGATATTAAGAATTTTTATCTTGTCAAAAATCTGAAGCTCCTCCTAATTTTATATTTAAAATGAACACAATAATTGGAAGTTTCATTTTCCGAAACACAATTAAATGTATCAAGCATAATACTTTGATCCAAGATAAAAAAGATGGGGGAATTAATTTACAGGATATTGGAGTTAAGATCAAGGCTTTAAGACTTCAGTTCGTGGGGCAGATAGTTAGAAATCCTATAAAGTTTCCATTGGCAGTGTATTATTATGGAATTAGATTGGGACGATTACTTACAATTCGGAATGATACCCCACATTATTTTGGTGCACTTGTTCACCCATTTTATAGGTCGGTTTCACGAACTCTTTTGAATAATGAACACTTAATACATAATAAGTTCAAGGAAATTTACACAGCCCTAAAGTACACCCTAAAAGAGAACTTGGGTCTCAGAATCAAATGGGGTAAGGAAAAAGGTATAACAGAGTTTAGGGATTCCTTTATAAATCTTCATTATAAGCACATCGCGCCCAGGGCTAGGGAAATAACATATAGGCTCATTTTTGGCATGACACCTGTTGGGCGCAAGAAAGTAAATATTTTAGAAATCTGTTGTAAATGTAAAATTTGTAACATGTCAGTGGAAGTGGAAGAGAAACATTTGTTTCTGGATTGTCCGTTGTTTTCTAAGGCTAAAACTACTGTTAAACATCTGTTGGATGCTAATTGTGGGTTAGATGTGGATTTGAATCTGGCGATCCTTTTAAATAAGGTTCCTAAATTACGCAATAAGGCACTTGGGAATTTTAATCTCATTATTTTGGCAGAGTATAGGAAACTTGTTTGGAATACTAGACTGAAAATTGTCATAGATAAAAAAAAACTTCGTTCCTGATGGCCTTGAGATTATGTTTAGACAAATTATAGACTTCGAACTAGATAACCTAGGGGGAATATAAAGGATGATATGTGTATTGGTGAATGTTTATATTTTTGGGGGCCTATTTTTATATGCATGCAGGTTTTATGTATGATTTAGCGTATGTGGAAAGGCAGTTCGTGAAATATATATATGTAGTACCACAGTAGTGGTTTTCTAATCGCAAATGTATTAGTCTCAATGTAATTATTACCATAAAATAACTGTCGGACTTATATTTGGATGTATTTGTATGTGTTCTTAGGTAGTAACTTAATGTGTTGGAATGCGCCTTCAGAAGTCTTTGACAACTTGTTTTGTAGCCCCTTGATCCATGTGTAAGATTGTGATGCGTATGTATCTAGGATGATTGTTTAGATATATCTAGTTTTGATATGTGGGTATGCATGTCTTAGGGTGTAATTATTGGAGTGTATTTGCCTTTTTTCTTGGTTAGTTATCCTTTATCGGATGATATGCTAAATCCTTGTAACATTTTTGTCTCTGTTGGTATCAATGGTGATGTAGTATATCTTCGGTATTAAATTATAATTTTACTGTTATTAATTTTGTAACTTTGTAAAGTAGTAGTCTGACCAATTGGAGGGGTTGCATAAAAGGTTGGAGAGGCTCGTGGAGCTTTATTTGTACTGAGGACTATGCTTTATACAAATAACTCACAGATACTATTTTTTTATCTTTTCAGTCTGTGGTGATTCTAACAGAACTCCAGGACCTCTCGGTGTCAACTGGTGAAGATTAGTTGTCCCGGTACTACATTGGGGAAAAAATTATCGCCAAATCAGACAAATTGTAAAGAATAACCAATTATAGATTATATGTAGTACTCTAATCTCCTCATGAGCTCACTGTATTGCTGCTGGGCCTCAGCCTTGAGTTGACAAGTTACCATCAAGAAATTGTACCGGACTGTCCACTGTTAGAGTATTGCAACGTCCAGGAGCATTGTTGATCAGCCCAACTTTTCATTGTAAAGTGTGAGATACTGGTCTAGTGCAAGAAGTTGGTTAAGTCAACTGCTGATTGATGAACTCCAGCGGATATACTACAATAAACAATGTATGTGAATATGAATTGTTCACAACTTCACATTAACCTTCAATACTCAACAGTATTGTAGGGTGGGGAATGGAATGCCTGATCTGTCAACTGGTACACACATCAACACAATCATAAAGCGATAAATAATTTTGGCTCTTCGCTCTTTGGAAAGAACATGAAAAACTGTTGTTGTTTCGCTCATGCTACTATATCTGCAACTATGACTCTAAAATTTATGAACTCCGGCAGGTATATTACAATGAACAGTGTATTTAATCTTGAACTATATACAACGCCTCAATAACCTTCTCCGAAGTAAAGTAGATTATGCCAATTTTACATGACCTACATCGTCAGCCTGTTTGTCTTGTGTGTTACTGTAAATAAAAGTATTTTTATTTAAAAAAAAATAAAAAAATATTATAAACTATGAATTTATAATTGATGAACTCCAGCGGATATATTACAATGAACAATGTATTTGAGCATGAACTGTTTACAACATCTCAATAACTTTGTCCGCTTAACAGTATTATAGGATTTGGACTTGAATGCCTCATCTGTCAGCAGGTAAAAACAGCAACAAAATCAGTGACAGCTATAAACAATTTTGGGTCTTCGCTCTTTGTAAAGAACATGGAAAAACTGAGCTGGTTTTGACAATCCGCTAATGCTCCTATATCTGCAACTATGACTTTATAATTTATGAACTCCAGCAGGCATATTACAACATTACAGTGTATTTAATCATGAACTATATACAACCCCTCAATAACTTTCACTGCTGAACAGTATTATATGGTCTAGATGTAGATACGTTTAACTTGTTTGTCTTGTGTGTTATTGTAAACAAATGTATAATCTGAATAAACCAAAAAAAAAAAATTTAAAAAATACTATGAAAAAAAAAAAAAGAGATCCCAAGGGAAACATTTGAAAATTGTCAAAACAGAGAAAGGCTTTTAAACTAATGAAGATATATGCTCTGCCTAGAGAAACTGTCGAACCATAAGAATCTTTCTACGACACTGACTAGGAAAGAATGCATTTTCGCCACACTTCTATGGCCATTATCTATAAGTCTATCTAAAATAAGGTTAATCTAAGATCGCTGACTAGGCTACATCATTTCTTTTCTCCTTATCTAAAAATGTTACAATACATATGGAGAGGACAATTTGAACTACAAATCGCCTTTCAACAGTTATATTTTAAATATACCTTTTTTCTAAATGTTAATGTTTGTTTTGTAATTCAGTATGTTTTCCCCTGTCCACGTGAACTAAATAGTTAAGATAAGTAGTACATTCATATTTTTTTAAAAAATCTTTAAGTCTTTTATTTTTTTAGTCATAAGATAGTATATAGTATAATGCAGCCTGATGTAATGTTTCTGTTGTTTATCTTGATAAACATTATTTTTTTATATCTTATCACGAGATAAGCAAAGTGCATACATTTTGAGCATGTTCATAAAAAATATCAAGGTTTACTCAAGTAATCAAAATGAGCAGTTAAATTGTTAGTTTGCATAAACATGTGCTTTTTGGATAAAATGTTTACTAATTATATATATATATATATATATGTAAATACCTGGTATCTTTTTTGTATCTCTTCAGGTATTGTAATCATATTGTTCAGACATTTTTTTCAATTATATGTTTATAATTATAATTTATATGTACATAAAAATGTGGAAAAATAAGTGTTACATTCACTTGGATAAGTGTCCATTCATGGTGATGTATAAATTTGTACATATTTTGACTATTTCAATATAACTCTGCTGTGTTCTCAAATTGTAATTCATAAATTATAACAAATCTGGATGTAGATACGTTAACCTGTTTGTCCTGTGTGTTACTGTAAACGAAAGTATAATCTGAATAAACTAAATAAAAAATAAAAAATGATATGAAACAAAAAAAATAATTTAAAACTTATCCAGTAGAAATGCAGCTAATAGCAATTTGAAAAGTATTTGTAATGAAGTTTTCAGAAAGTAAATAAACAAACGACCAAATCTTCCGGCCTACCAGTTACACTAAGTCACTGACCACTACAAAGTAGACTACATGTTTTGTTGCTCTCAGACTTAGTTCTGATCAAACTTCTTGCTAACAAAGTGTGCACTCGCGCGCGAAACAGTAAAACATACACTGGATATATTTATAAATAGGTGCCGGTACTCAGTGAAGGATCGACTAAGCTTTAAGTACTAAAAATTAATTATAAACATTAAAATACAAGAAAAGTAATAATTTCCCCCCACCGGTACGCCGTACTGGTGCGTACGGTCGTACCGTCACCATATATATATATATATAGATCGCAAGGTCTGAAGGGGATACTTTACTTTATATATATATATATGATATATATATAAAGGAGATGACCACTTCGTTCAGTTTCAATGTTATTTCTCCCACACCCATTTTTCGGATCAAATTGAAACTTCGTACAATTATTCATTAAAATACACAAAACATGAATCAATAAATAGACCTCTGACAATTAATTTTCTGCTAACTAATAATTATTTTGTAACAAAGGAAATACTTTACAGTATTCACAGAAATAGCTAAATATGTTACCGATAGTTCTCCATCACTCATTCTCCAATGAAGTTGATACTTTAAACAATTATTCATTGTACCTAACGAATATGAATTCATAAACAAAAATACTCAATTAGTCATTTAATTATTGGTAATTTATTATGTTGTTTAATATCGCCCAAGGGAATTAATGAATGCATTATTTATAGATATAGTTGTGAGAACGGAGTTCGTCCCCTTTACACACGTTTTTTTTTTTGTTGTTGTTTTTACAGAAAAATCATTTTTTTTTTTACAATTCCACTTATTAGTTTGCAAACTCGTCATGGTTGGAGGTTTTTGAGGGTAGACACGGATCTCGAAAAATGCTCTTTTTTCCTAGTTTGTTCAAGTCTATGTGTATCTTTTGGAAAAACACACCACGCTATTGGTCACACAGGGAAAACTCTGCTTTTAAAATATTATCGTCGTAAAATTAAATTTGATCTAGAGATTTACAATAATTTACATACATCTTGTACACAAGTCAGTGGAAATTCCAGCAAAGATTTAAATAAACATTCATACAGGAACTTTTTGCATGTAGAAAGGAGTCTTTTTATGTCTCTAAGTTCGGATCTACTTTCTTCTAAAAAATCTAAAGCATAACTCTAGCTAGATCCAGTATTCTGTCTTATCTATATATATATAATCCTCAAAGTAAAAGGTCAAACAACAAGTAAAGGTCTAACAACATGTAAATGGGAAGATCCCATGGTGCAGCACGGTGTGAATGAAAAATGGTGCATCCCAATTCGCACTATTTTCATTCACAAAATAGCATAGGTATAAATAAATATAGACTGGAAAAAGGAAGTAACTTCATGTAACTTGAAAGCATGTATGTATATGTACTATTGAATTCGGATTTCCATATTATGAAAAATAAAAAAAAAAATTGCATAATCTTCAGATTACACACAATTTATAGACATAAAATAAAGTACACACAATTGCAATGCACAAATTTTTGTTTCATAAAACTGTCTTATGAATTTGTGTAGTGAATGGAAGGGAGGTTGAAAAAGTGGAAGCCGGAAGACTTTTGAAACTAGAACGATGATACACAGATAGATACTACTCTCAGGTTTGACTTTAGCGCTGGAAATCTGTTATATAATGTTATAAAATGGTTCAATTTAATAATTTATACACCTAAAAATTAGCACGGGTCCAAAGAAAGTGCGGGACCCACTGCGGTCGCATATGCTGAAGTGCCTAAGGCCTGCCCTGCAAAATAGCGGCGTATGGTATGCCTGCGGTCGACTGGTTTATTTTAACGTAAAAAAGATTTATCTCCAATACCACTTTTTGTCCAATATTTATTGACTAAAAATTCAATGACCCCACAGAGGCTAAAATTACACAAAACCATAATAATAGTTTTGTTGAGTTGAGTTGTGTGACTAAATATTAAAAGCACAAGATCAGGCATGTCAAACACGGCGTTCGGGGACCACCTTGCATGCGGCCCGCTTGGCCACCTCAAAAATTATCAAAATAATATTAAACTGTTAAATCAACCACAGCTAGAAATAAAAAAAAAAAACACATACAAAAACAAAACATCGAATGGAAGGTAAAGAGGTCATACGATGTGAATGTGTGGTCATCGGCACCGTATTGCTTTCAAAATCAACCACCGCTGGAACCCTATATTGGAATAATTTAAATTGGAACTCGCTGAACCTCCAAGAATACATTTCACATCTAAAGCATATCTCTAGCTAGATCCAGTATTCTGTCTGAACCTCCAAGAAAACATTTCACATCTTGCCTCTAATGCATTTGTGCGTAAAATGTATTATTCAATTAAAAAAAACCCCCACTAATTTGAGGGTCTTTCTCAAGTGGGGGCCCGGGGGGAATCTTCAAATTCTCTCTCCCCTCCCACTAGCTACGCCTCTGCATAGATTTAGAGCATACAATTGAATGAAAATAAGAGAGTCAACCTTCCTTATTATTAAGGTCACTCGAATTCACTCCCACCTATTTACAAAAAAAAAAAGAAAAAAAAAACTCGGACCGCCAGTTTGAACATTAGACATTAATTGCAAGCCATAGCAAATCATTTAGTTAAATGGATTTTATGTAGGAGTGTATCGTTAAAGCTGCCGAAGTAATTTGTCCAGAAAAGGTGAAAGAATTCAAACAAATAGCGTTAACAAGGAACACTCTGGCAGATAGAATAAATGACATGTTAATCAGCTCGCATGAACAATTAAAGAACAAAATAGATTTTGAATTATTTTCATTGGCTCTCGATGAGTCAACTGATGTAACGGAAAGCAAGACAAACGACACTAGCTCCAGCTGGAATTACCTGCCCAGAGTGCGGCCGAACATTCCGGGCTCGCATAGGTCTCATCAGCCACATGAGGAGGCACAAAACCCCAGTGCAAAGCCCTTAGCCCACTGGATGACAAAGTGGTCATCATCGAACCACGATGGACGAACTATAGATGTAACGGGTGTACCACAGGTGGCTATATTTATAATGGCCTGTGACAGGAATTTTGAGATACATGAGGAGCTACTTGTTCTATGCATAACGCCACAACAAGCGATGATGTTTTTGAGATATAACAGGTGATATTGCAGTACAATTTACCTTTGGTAAAGCTAGCTAGTCTAACAACAGATGGCGCACTAACAATTATGAAAAGCTACCGACAAAAAAAAGAGAGACTAATGCTAATTTTAAATTTGCTCATTTTCAGTGCATCATTGTGCGCAAAGCTATTACAATTCCAAAATGCCATAAAAAGGCTTGTTTCAGTCACAATCAATTTTATTTTGCCAGTGGCTTAAATTTTCAATGTTTCTGACATTGGACACTGTTAGGTACTCAATTGTTAGTTGTAGTTATTTAGCGATGCACCATAAAAGACGCATATTGAACGGGACTAGTGACGTTTGGAATATGTTGGGTTAGAGACTAAGAAGTTAGCGCTAGAATCTCTAGGGTATTGACGTGGTTTATTATTAGTACTGAGAATTTGACTGTGGCCTATTTTCGTTATTAAAGTATTATTTCAAGTGTTCACCAGCATTCATCACTTCTGTTCACTAGTTACAATCGATATGTCTTGTTCTTGCATTGAATACACCCGAACACTAAAACTCAAACACCTGCTGAGTAATTGAAGTTGACTGCAATACAGCCTGAACTAAGCCTCATCGCAAAACGAAAGATTAAATTGTCTCAACTGCATGGGATCATGTGAAGTGCTCTCAATCAAAATTACGATTGTGGATAAACCAAATAAAAAGTGAAAATCTTGTTCACTTCTCTACGTCTCAGGAACTAAAAAGATTAAATGCGGCTACAACATTTGGTCAATATGTCTTACACTTGGAATCGTTAGTAAAAGCTTCAACTGGCCGTTTTCATGACTACGTTTCATGCGAGCAAGAATTTTCGTTGTTTGTATCTCCATTCTCATTTAATTCTAAAAATCTTGCTGGTAATGTGCAACAAGAGCTAAAAGAATAGCAATCAGATTCTTTGTTGAAAGCGAAGTATATAGAAGTGGCTGCGCCAAAATTTAGTTATTTACCTGAAAGGTGCGTTGAATTGTGGAAATTTTCAGCCATAATTCTAGCTAACTTTGCAAGTACTTATCTCTACGAGCAGTTCTTTTCCATAATGAAAGCTACAAATCACCTCACCTTTCGAGATTATCTGATCAGAATTTGTCGACAGTGATCATGGTAGTATGAGTGGCAAACAAACTTCCACCCGATATAAATAAACTTGTATCTCAGAATGATGTCAAGCATCAGGACAAAGAAATAGATGCGTAATCATAGTAATTTTAATTATCATATTCTACTACAAATTATGCAAACTAAGGCACAG
The DNA here is from genome assembly GCA_021533235.1 of Biomphalaria straminea. Taxonomy (NCBI): domain Eukaryota; kingdom Metazoa; phylum Mollusca; class Gastropoda; family Planorbidae; genus Biomphalaria; species Biomphalaria straminea. The sequence continues at coordinate 28,016,674 of JADKLZ010001913.1, forward strand.
GTATGCCATTAATTATTGTATTCTATAGTATTGTTTTTAACCTAAATAAAACTAGTAAGCTGTTGTGCAACTGAATTTCGGCTGCGGCCCCTCAGGCCATAGTTAGTTTTTTTTTTTTATGTGACCCATACACCTTAACGAGTTTGACATGCCTGCACTAGATTGTAGCTCATTTTCAGTTTCTTTGTGTTGAACTCATTATTAATTTTTTTTTTATTACGAGCAAAACGATGTTGATTTGCATTTGCTGATTATGTATTGACACTACATTTAGTAACACCATATGTATGTGTTTTTACATTGGTAAGGTTTATATTTACCTTGCTGTCACGAATTGATATTGTGACCTCATTCTATTAATTTCCAGAGAGGGTTAGGTCAAAATATTTGTAACAGTAGTTTCTATTATTCAGATTGTAGTGCGTCCTTTAACCTTTATCCTGAGGTCATAGATTTCTATATACTTTATATATTTCAAGTGAATTATTAGACAAAGTAAAGCTTAAGTTAAGAATATAGAAAAGTTCAGCTGTTGTATATCAGTGGGCTGGCTGCCTGGTCGAGCGGTTTGCACGCTGGACTGTCGTTTAGATTTATCGATATTCCCGGGTTCATTCCCTGCCCGCTCCCATCCCCCGTCGTCCTGCGGGAGGTTTGGACTAGGAAGTAACTATCTTCAACTCTGAAGGAACATCCGAAACATGTAAAACATTTTTACAAAAAAAAACAGTGTTATTATCACTGCTTCAGTATTGTGTAATAATATATATATTATATATACAGTATATTTAGCCTTCTTATAAACGTTTTTTTTTCCTCAAACAGCTGCCTAAATGTTGTTTTGCCAATGACTTGACAGCATTAGAATTCTTTGAAGAATATTTTTATGTTTAATGTTCGGATTGCATTACCAGGCAGTGATATTAAAAGTAAAAAATATTACAGATGTGATTAAACATAGCTAAAGCCCTTTCGCTAACATTGAATGGAATTTTTTTCTAAATAATCGTAATCTTTGCTACTCTTTTTTTGTCTGTTATAATCAGTACTTGAAGTAACATTTTATTGTCTACGATAGTACCAACGTATTTAAATGTTTCAACTATTTCAATGTTCAGTCCAACATCAGAAACTATATCATTTTCCTTCTTTTCATAACGAAAATCTAGTATCATTCCTTTGTTGTTGTTTTTTATTTGATATTAAAAATTATCTTAACAGTATTTTTCAATGTGTTCTTTTTCTCTGGAATATTCACTCACGTCACTAGAAAAACTTAATCCCCACACATGGTAATTGGAAACCATAAAACTGGCTACAACTTCTCTCTTTTTCCCCTCACACTTCATGTCTCTCACTGGACATCGACAATCACATCAAGTCTCTCACTAGACATCGACAATCACATCAAGTCTCTCACTGGACATCGACCAATCACATCAAGTC
>JADKLZ010001913.1:28034828-28049519 GCA_021533235.1 Biomphalaria straminea
CCAGGCATCTTGGTTCTGGGAGAGTCTCTCCAACTGTCCCCATGTCTCGCCCATCTGCTTGGCATCTGTTTCCAGATCGCGGCGCCATGTATTCCTGGGCCGTCCACTCTTCCTCTATGAATGTTAATCATTGACTGCAAAGAAGTCGTTTTTCCTAGTTAACCCAGGCAGCCCTTTGTTATGCTCTGGGGGCGCGGTGGCTGAGTGGTTAACGCGTGGCTTCTGAAACTAGGGTTCTGGGTTCGAATCTCGGTGCAGACTGGGATTTTGAATTTCGGAATTTTTATGGCGCCCCTGACTCCACCTTATTATAATGGGTACCTGAATTTGGTTGGGGGAAAAAGGGTGGTTGGTCGATGAGCTGGCCACATGATACCCTCGTTAACCGTAGTCCTCAGAAACAGATGACCTATACATCATCTGCACATTAGTTCACGGGGTCTGAAAAGGGAATTTTTTTTTCTATGCTCAAATGCATTAGGGAAGAAAGAGCTCTTACAAGAATTTGATCGCAAGGTCCTAGTAGCGGGAACATTAATTTTTAAATCCTATTCTCTTAAGCGAGCAATTCTTATATATATATATATATATATAATCTTCTATTTCGAAAACGTCTCTAACGATTTTCTTTAAAATTTCAACGTATCTAAATGTTAGTGAGAAAAAAATTCTCAACTCATTGGCCACATCGGGAAAACTAGAGTTTGACCGTTATATCGGTTTGAAAAATGTCTCATTATCGAAAAATTTATTTTGGTTTGAAGGTTTTATGAATGACATGGAGAATTTATGAATGAAAGTTTTCCATGACGTGAACGGGAAAAACGCTGCTTACGTCACTAGGCTTACCTTACTACAATGCAAACAAGAACGAGTTTTAAAGTATCAATGGACCTAATTAAACATTTGCGCACCATCTTATTGAAGATTGATTTATTATAGAACTATGGAAGGAAAGTAATGAAATTAAATGTACCGATGTATGATTAGTTATTGCGTTTTAAGTGCTTAATAAATTGTTTATTTTTTAATTGCGTAGAGCGGTGTAGGTTCCTCATTAATCTTCGGATTTGATGTCAAGCCTTATTATAATTATTATTTTGCTGGTAAAATTATGACCATGTGTTCATGCTTCAGTGTCTAATGTCCCGTACCAAAACAAAGGAAATGGTGATTACACAGTTGCTCTATGCCTTATACTTTCTCACAATGAACAAGATATCTAGCTAGCGGTCAACGAGTTTGCGTACGTTGCAGCCACTTTTGATTTAACTATAAACCTCAGTAAAATACTTGGGGTTAGGGTGTGGTGACGAAAGGCCTATGAGATATCTGAATGGAGGCATGTGTAAAAGCAGGCCATATCCTTCCATGGGCTGTAGCACCAGTAGCACCACTGGGATAGATGGATGGCAAAAGCCGGTATGAACTTCTTATAGTCTGACAGTCTGGCTGAGCAGGGCACATATCCCGTAAAATAATCTGAAGAGTTTCTTTAGTGTTCTGTTTGTTCTATATGTAATTGTACTGCGATTAAATATCAAGTCTCTTAAGTCCTCCAACCGTCTAGACAGCGTAAAACTATCGTAGGCCTACTATTATTGGCTTGGAAGAAAGTCTTTGCAGTTTTACCCAATAACGTAGAAATTTGCGTCACTCGATGTTTCGTACTAAAGCCATAATTAAATATACTAATTCCAAAATTAAATGTCTGAACGTACCAATTTACATATAGAACAAACAGAACACTAAAGAAATTCTTCGAATTAGTAGTCTTTATCCGATCGTTCATTTTCGTAATTATAAAAAAAAATCCCCAAATGACTTCGAGTATATAACCTTTCTTATGAAATTATTTAACCGAGCAAGGCTCGGCCACCTGATATTAAGGCATTATAACAATTAAGCAAATACAGCTTTTTTTTTGTCCTTGAAAAAAAAAACACAACAACATTGTGTCCTCTTCTCATTGTGTATTTAATCATATAATATCAGGTGGCCGAGCCTTGCTCGGTTAAATAAAAGCCCTGCCCAGCCTGACTGTCGAACAATAAGAAGTTCATACCGGCTTGCCATCCATCCATCACAGTGGTGCTACAGCACGTGGTCTGCTTTTAGTTTTACACATCCCTTCATTCATATCTCTAAATGCGTTCTTGTTTGGAATGAAATATTTTAGTGTTCTATGGTAAGCCTAGTGACGTAAGCAGCGTTTTTTTCCGTTTACGTCATGGAAAACTTTCATTCATAAATTATTCTAACCAAAATTAATGGTCTGCTTTTAGTTTTACACATCCCTTCATTCATATCTTTAAATGTTTGCAAAGAAATATTTTAGAGTTCTACGGTAAGCCTAGTGACGTAAGCAGCGTTTTTCCCGTTTACGTCATGGAGAACTTTCATTCATAACTTTCATTCATAAATATATTGAAGCCAATATTAATTTTACAACGAGACATTTTATGTATCGAAATAACGGTCGAACTCGAGTTTTCCCGATGTGGCCAATGAGCTGAAAATTTTTTTCTCACTAACATTTAGATACGTTGAAATTTTAAAGAAAATCGTTAGAGCCGTTTTCGAAATAGAAGATATAGATATATATATAAGAATTGCTCGCTTAAGAGTATAGGATTGAGTTATTATCTTAGGTTTCTTAAACCTAATCTTAGGTTCAATTATTTATCAGATTTTTTAAAAAGTAAAATGTTTTTACCGAAAACTAGATCTAAACGAAAAAAAAAACTAGATTATATAATTTATGTAAATCTGGCTCATTAGATGAGAATATATCATCATACTATGAATAGTAGCCTCTTATGGAATTATAGATAATGTTTCTGACTAGGTGCTACCATGGTAGATTATATGTAACTATGTTGAAATGTTTATTAACTTCTTCTCTCTGTAATTATTGTCTACATAATAATAAAGTCTTTCATTTTGTTCATTTGTGATGCATTACCCTGTTATGATTAAACGCCAATAACTTTTTTGTATGTTATCCGGAAATGTTTAATTAGATATTTAATTATGGAGGAATGCATGCTCTTTTTATAAAACTGAAATAAAATTTTGTAAAACCAAAAATTGAATTTAATTTAAATGGGTCATATCAACATTGATATCGTTAGTTAGAAGTGAGACACAATTAATTGCAATTATGTTTTCCAGTACTCAATATTGTTAACAATTGTTCGGTTGTCTCCCTTTACTCAGTTTACACTTTTTTAGTTTATTTTTACCTATAGTCAATATAAACTTAAGCTTAGTGCCCCTCCCTTGCCCCTCCCCCCATGACATTTAACATTATTTCGAAGAAATAGCAAATTCAAAATCGCTCTATGTTGATAAAAGAGGTTCCATCTCTCATATAGCTTGCGATCTATGGGGCATCTGCTTCGCTGACCAACGGTTATTTATCAGGGTGTCATGTGGCCAGCACAACGACCAACCTCTAACATAAGTCAGATACCCATTAAAGTTGGGTGGACTCAGGGGCGCACTAAGAATCCCGAAATTCAAAATCACAGTCTTCACAAAGATGAACTTCTACTGCCTGGGGAAGAAACCATGATAAACGCAATTTTCAAGATCTGGGAATCAAGAGAATGGCCAAAGCCCTGGACCAAAGCACTCAACATCACCCTGCAAAAGAAATGCAATTAGCAAATTGCGAAAATTACCTCACCTCAGCCTCGGAAGCCACTCTAGCAAGCCATTTTAAAATTATATTTAATTGTCTAATACCAATAGCAGATAACATTCCATTAGAATAACAATCGGGTTTTAAACAAATCCGCACCATAACAGTGCAAATCCTAAGCTCAAGGTACTCTGTGAGAATTACCTACAACACCGAGTCTCTATTATGTCTTTATTAATTTTTAGAAATATTTCTACCATAGTATAGCATGGGGAACTCTGGGTAACAATCATAAAATAAACAAGCAAAAATATATCTAAAGAGGAAGAACTCCGTTGTTAAAACCGTATCTAGTTATCTACAAATAATGTGCAGGTTATTTCCCTTAAACAATGCCAAGCTAAATAATTATTTACCAATAATTAATGACTAATTGAGTATTTTTGTTTATTGGTTTATGTTTTGCTAGGTACAATAAGTAATTGTTTAAAGTATCAACAAGATCGTTCTTTTCTAACATAATAATAATAATTATAATAGGAGCATTCTCGTTGCCTGTTAGAGGACGGTACTGCTGCAGACCTGCCACATAACCAGAAAATTCCTCAGCGGAAACTGACACTGTGAATACGATGAAATGTGTCTCTCTTTGACGAATGAATACTCGTTCTTTTCTAACATAATAATAGTAATAACAAGATTACAAAGAGAGTTTGTGTGATACACAAACTCAGAGGCGGCCTCCGTCGGAGTCGGATCCCTGTCAGATCCGCCTATTCGCAAGATGTTTCGGATGTTCCTTCTAAGTTGAAAATAATTAACTTCTCGCTGGACGACGGAGGATGGCGAGCAGGGTATAAACCTGCCTTATCTTGATGTTTGCACACTAGACTTTAGTTCGGATTTATCGTTGGTCCCTGCCTGGCTCAATTCCTGCATGCTAAGATGCTTAAACTATCGCAATATTTCTGAAAGAACAGTAAAGGTTAAATTATATTTTCAAAAGCCTTTAGTGTTCTTTTTTTATCTAACCGTGACGGACAGACCAACCAACAGACAAAACGCACAAAAATATGCTTCTTTCATTCTAATGGGGGCACTAAACACTTTTTTTTTAAAATCTGATTTTTAAAAAAAAATATGAAATTAGTTTAGAATCGTGTCATTGATAGGTTCCGCTAGTACACGAAAGTCGCTGCTAAAAGTTCATTTTAAAAAATGTGCGTGATATCCAAATGCCAAGAGCATTTCTTATGGTAACATTTCCTCCCTTACATTTACGTAATTGTTTTAGAATTGGTGTTTTGTTATTAAAAAAACGCTTGCATAATTAATTTTATAAATTAATCGGTTTGCTTTTAGAAAACTAAAAGTAGCCTTGCACCTAAACTTTTCAAGTCGCATTTAATGGTGAAATAATATTTTTTTCGTATCTCTTCTAGTTTTGGCGCCCTGAGTGTAACAGACGGACAAACGGACAGACGGACATTTTGCACAAACCTTATAATGGCTTTTCCCCTTACGGGGGCCGCTAAAAATAGTAATAATAATAATAATCTTTATTGTCCGTAAAGAAATGTATCCTACAATTTGTGCATTACACCAAACAAAACATTATAAATATTTAAAAAAACCAACAAATTTACATTCACACTAGACTCACTCATAATTTATAGATCTATATGAAAAGTTTATATCAGATTTTTTAAAATTATTGTGTAATACAAAACGCCATAGTCCCATTTCCTTTGTGGACCAGTGGGATAGGGAGGTATCTGAAAGAAAGATTCAGTTCTGCCTTTACAGTAGAGGCTCTCAGAAAAAAAAAATACATCTCTAGTGGAGTTTTGGACTTGCAGCACCTTTAGTCATAGCCAAGCGATTTTTACCTCTTATGAATGAATCTAGAACCGGACTACTTTGCTTCATCACTTTTATTCAAAAACGTATTATTTTTTTTTTTGTAGTTTCGCGCCAAATGCCTCAGCTCACTTAACACATCTATTGACCTACTTTCTCTAACACAATGACGATAAGAGCACATATTTTTTTAAATAGATTACTAACAAAACAAACTCTCGTGTAGCCATTAAGAAGAACCCAATCATTGTGACCTAAATATTAATGATAAAACATTAGGATCGACTTTTTATCTCCCCTACGCTACAGCCATCTTGAGCCGTTAAAACAAGGGAGACCAGCCATAATGACGTTATTCTAAGAAAAAGTACATTTCAAGTATTTTAGAGATTTGTAATTTTCAAAAACTAACACACGCACACAAATGATACTAGATCAAAATCATTGGATATAATCACAATAAAGGTAAGTGCTGTTTTTATAAGCATATCGTGAAAGAGTTGAAAGATATTATCAACTACTGAGCAACATGCGGGAATCGACTCTACAGTGAATTTTTTACTACCGAAAATAATATGAGTTGTTACGGAATAATTTGATCGAAGCAAACAGTATTTTTACTTAAGACAATTAGTTTGTATCGAAAATTATTTTGTCGTTAGTCATTCTGTAAGAGAGCTGCAATGATAACAAACGATGATCCTCGTTGGTAGAATTTCCCTTTCAATCCTTAAAATCTAAAATATCTGGCAGTTGATCGAATTAAAATAGACTATGAAATACATTTCACTTGTGCCGCATGTGATGTACCCTGAGAATTACCTATTGAGCAGATAATAAAACAAGCAAAATAAAAACAGAATTAACAAAGCTTATCTAAAGGGAAGAATTCCGCACTGACAATTATATCTTTTAATAATGTATAAGTTATTTAATTTATTCGATATCAAAAAAAATATTTTATTTCCAATAATGAAATGGCTAAAAATTGGTAATTTTTGCGCCCCCGTAAGGGGAAAAGCCGCTATTAGGTTTGTGGGAAATGTCCGTCTGTTCGTCTGTCCGTCTGTCACACTCAGGGCGCCAAAACTAGAAGAGATACGAAAAATATTATTTCACCATTAAATGCGGCTTGAAAAGTTTAGGTGCAACGGCTACTTTTAGTTTTCTAAAAGCAAAACGTTTAATTTATAAAATTAATTATGCAAGCGATTTTTAAATAACAAAACACCAATTCTAAAACAATTACGTAAATGTAATGGAGGAAATGTTACTATAAGAAATGCTTGGAGCATGTAGATATCACGCACATTTTTTTAAATGAGTTTTTAGCAGCGACTTGCGTGCACTAGCGTAAAGCCTGGCAATAACATGATTCTATACTAATTTCTTAAACTTTTAAAAAAATCAGATAAAAAAAAAATTGTTTAGTGCCCCCATTAGAATGAAAGAAGTAAATTATTGTGCGTTTTGTCTGTTGGTTGGTCTGTCCGTCACGGTTAGATAAAAAAAAACAAAAAGGCTTGATATGAAATATATGATTTAACCTTTACTGTTCTTTCAGAAATATTGCGATAGTTTTAGGATGGGAGCATACAGGAATTTAGCCAGGGACCAACGATAAATCCGAACTAAAGTCTAGTGCGCAAACATCAAGATAAGGCAGGTTTATACCCTGCTCGCCATACTCCGTCATCCAGCGAGAAGTTAATTATTTTCAACTTAGAAGTAACATCCGAAACATCTTGCGAATAGGCGGATCTGACAGGGATCCGACTCCGACGGGGGCCGCCTCTGAGTTTGTGTATCACACAAACTCTCTTTGTAATCTTGTTTTTTTTTTTATTGTGAACATTTGTGCTTATGGGTTATTGTAGTCAAGCGCTTGGTTTCCCAACCGAGGAGTATTGAGTTCAAATCTAAATCATTCCAAACTTAATAATTTCTCGGATGCCCTTAACTCTTTCACTCCTAACTGACGATACCAACGTTGATTCCACCAGAATGAGGTAAATAATTACGGAGAAAAAGAGTTAAGTCAACTCTAATGAGCATCTGAAGTACGATGGGAACGTTAACGTAGTCGGTCATTGTGTTGGCCACGTGATACCATAATCAACTGTCGGCAATAGAAAATAGTTTACCTTGACATCATTAGCTACCATTAAATTGCAAAGACTCAAAGGTCTATCTTTTTCTTAAATTGTTATATTTAGTGATCAACGCAAGCGCAGTTTATATAGAACTAGAAATGTATTGAAGGAATCAAAGAAAATATTTTAAATTCAGAAGTTCAGAATCAAGATCATTCTCAAAGTAGATCGGGCTGACTTCTATTAGAATAAATAAGGCTTCTGTCGAAAAGGAATGGAGAGTCGTGGTTTAGCGCAGTGGTGTCACTAGGGGGTGCAAAGGGGTGCGGTCCGCATCGGAAAAAAATGCACCTTTCCCCTCCCCCCCCAAAAAAAAAATTCCAACTTATAAATGTGACAGAAGCAAGACAGGAAAGCAATGGTTGAATATTATCATTTTAAAAAGAGAAAAATCAATAACAAGATTTTCTTGTTTGATAAATAGTGGACATGTCGGGTTTCTAATAAAACGTTTTCTTTCTTTCCCGCTTTTACCAATCGATGGGATATTTTAATTAATAGTAGAGTGTCATATGAACAACTAGCTGGTGTGAGCATAGTGTTGCTTTTAGACCCATGAAAGCACGATTTTAGGCAAGTGCGATGGCGAAAATATTTGCCGTCACTCTGAAAATTCAAACACCAAAGACAGCTGTGTCTGTGAATACATGCATACCTTTCATTGCTTGACTTTCTTGTTGGCAGATGTACTGAGGGAAAAGTCAACAAAACACAATATGTACCTTCAAATTAATTAAAGTCTTAATTATTGGCAAAGTGGTGGCTAAGCTAGAGCTCTTCATTTACTCTAGGAAATGTGTGACAAGATAGCTCAAAATGTTATTGAGATAACTTTTGTCAAATCAAACTAGCATGTTATAGCGACAGAAAATAAAAGTCTTAACAATAAGAAAATATCAGAAAATTAATCTTAAGATGCCAAATACAAATAGAGAACAAGTGGTAAATACAGAGAGCATCGATCTCTATTATACTGAGCCAGACGACAAGATATATGAACTAGAAGACATCTACATGAGCAAAGTTTTTAAGGACTTCATCGAATCTCTACCAGTCTTAGATTTAAGGCCTTTAACTGTTTCTTGCCAAATGCATTTCTACGTTGCATATCACATGCCTACATAGCGTCATTTGAAAGAAACTTTTCAAAACTTAAGTTAATTAACAACTACTAATAACTTTTGTAAAACGAATTTCAAATCAAGCAATTCTGTCCAATGACAATGAAGATTGAGTTTAAAATTATTTTTAGGTTTTCACATTAGAAATCCTGATAAGGAATTTAAGTTTTTATTTTCTAAAGTTATTGTAGACTTTTAAATACTAAGATTTAAAAAAATTCCTTTTCAAGTTTTTGTACCGATCAATATACTTTTTATAAAGTTGCATTTTTTTTCAGTTATTGTCATCGGGAAACTAGCACTAGAATGTTCAAAAGTTTCCGTTAGGAGCACTTTAAAGTTTACTAAGTAAAGCCTGCTCAGATGATGTTTAATTAGTTTCTAATTTAGAAATCTTAGATGTTAATCTATGTAAAAAATAACAATAAAATGTCAGCTACAAAAAAACAACAGCAAAAAATAAAAACCGAATCAACACTCAGCAATCAACGAACTGTTTTATTGCGCAGAAAAAAAAAATAACAAACCAACGATAGTTTTTAATGGAAAGAATAAGTGGAACGCTGGGGGAGGGGGTGACACCCTGATCTTGCCGCACCGGGTGACACCCATCCAGTGACTCCACTGGTTTCGCGCATCATTACAGCATCTAACGTTAAATGAAGAGTACTTCCAGTGTGATATAAATGGCTCAATATTTAAGCAGGTATCTCTCCAAGTGTATTTGTTTCACTGTGTGTCAGAACGAGGCTCTGTAAATCCGTTTCCGCTAATCAAACCCCTCTTAGAGATATCAAGAAGTCACACGAGGCCGGGTCAACACGCTAGTAGCATATAACTAAGTGATAGGAATACACAGTCCTCTACTTGTAGTAGTTAGAAAAAAAAAACATTGACACAGTAGATAACACACAAACAGACACTCGCATATTTGTAAGATGCCGAGATATTAATGTTGACATGTGTAAATGTTTTCATCTAGGGTTTTACTTTGTTACTATTTAACTTACTTAGAATTTTTATAATTAAAAAGAAAAGAAAAAAAAAGTACATTATATGATATCGTACATTTGCATAAATTACATTACGATTACGATTACTCTATACAGCTTTTAAATAACCTGTCTCTAGAAGGCGATTAAAAATTGCTTACTGTCGTGACCACTCGATATAGTTTGGTCTCGATACCGAAGACTGTGCCAGATTTTTGATAGTCTCAAAGTTAGGGAATGCAAGAAACTCTGTAAACAAAGAAACAAAAACTAAAATGGTCTATCATGCATTTGTCTTTAAGCACCCGACGGCAGTGATCTGAGAGTATTTACGCGAATCAAGATTGAATATTAAATTAATTTCACTGGTGCTTGAGACGTATCCTGGGAATTACCTGGTAAGAAGATAATAAAGAAAGCAAAATATTTTTAAAAATTATTAAAGCTTATCTAAAGGGAGGAACTCCGCAGAAAAAAAAATAATTTATAGACTATTTCCCTTATTTGAAATCTAAAAAATATTATATTATCAATAATTAATTGCCCAATTGGTTCATCTTTTTTTTAAATGGATTGATGTCTTATTAGATACTGTCACAATCTCCTCTCTCTCTCTCTCTAGTGGTTGACGTCACGATCTGTTCTTGTGATGTTGTTAGATGTCACTAGCTGTTAGGAGAGAAGTCTTGTGTTGCCGGGGATTGTATTTTGAAATATAATATTAAACAATGACGATCTAGGATTCAATAGAGTGAATGCCTTCACAAAACAACTCAGGAACCTTTATTAAAACTCAACATAAGTACAGCTATGTACAAATATATTTCAATGAAACAAGAAGCTGAACAAAGAACATATTTCTTTACAATTCTAGAACTACCAAAATTACATGCGACTGAACTCAACAAAATATAGGCTCCAACTTAATTAATTCCAGTTCTCTGGGCGGAAGTTGTCAGCAGACTCGTTCTGAATTCATTCTCTCAACCAACCACATAGACGTCTCTTTGTCATGTGACTGATGTTCCGACAAGCTAAAAATAACTCTTGGTTTTTTTTTTGTTGACTTTGCCTTTTGCAAAACAACATATGTACGTGACAGATACATTAAAAAATTGGTTAAATATTCATCTAAAAAAGTAAAAGTTACTGGTTACTCTTTGTGTTGACGGAAATGTCTCTGTACAGGAGTACTCTACGAGATGAACCATAATTCTACTACTGAAATAGTCCAACAACAAACTGTATCAAGATTTTTAATTTTCATCGCAACCGTAAAGCATTAGAACTTATATGACGGTAGCGCATCAAGCGTAATACTTAATAACCAACTCTTCGAAAAAAAAATATAGTCTATTTGACACAATACTTTAAAAAAAGCAAAATAAATCTTGAATTAATCACTTGTTTTAAGTTTATTCTACCTTGTATTTAAAAAATGTTGAACCATTTAAAAAAATACAAAATAGATGAAAAAAAAAGAAAAAAAAAAAAAAAAAAAAAGTACATCTATAGAAATATTATAGACATACATCCACATTAAACCGCAATGTATAAATGTGTTATTTAGTACTAATGTCTGTATGTCATATTTAAAGGATGAGGCTGGACATACTGCTGCTACTGACTACCACTCTAATCTGCGCCTGGACACAACAAATAAATGGTGAGTTGTTACCCGTTACCTATCCCTTAGTCTGGTGGACCGTCGGGGCACCAAGCAAGACTTGTGGACCATCTTTCTCCATTCCTCTCTATCCTTTGCCCTGATTAAAACCTCGTTCAGTGGTAGGCCTGTCCATTCTTTGATGTTGTCTTCCCACCGCTTTCTCTGTCTGCCTCTTTTTCTTTTTCCTGGTACTGTTCCCTGGAGGAAGGTCTTTGCGAGTCCCGAAGATCTTGTTACATGGCCATACATTTTGGTGAGTTGAGCAACATTCAAATTATGTTTTACAATGTTAAGAGAGGTTATTAGAATATATGAAATCGATAAATAAAGAAACGTATAAGGCAGTAGAGATGATTATTTTCCCAATGTCAATCAGCAGTCAGTGATTCTAGATCGGGGGCGCCTGACTTACTTACTTATTTATTTTCATGTTTTCTACTCTATTACCATAAGTCCATGGCTAGAATAAACCAATAAAACCATTGACTTAGCAGAATGTGAGTTTGTAGATAATATTCTCGGATACATCAGCAATGGATACATGTAGAACGTCATTATCTTCTCATTTGAAGAATATTAGTTTGAGAATTTACCTCTGTTAATTTAAGTCAATGAATTTCCTGGATTCAATCGACTCTTTGCCTGTAATGGCTTATGAGAAGGAGGAGCGCCTGTGCGACTTACTCTTAGCAAAATAAAAATCGGTACAGAGTTCCTTTCGATGTGTTTGACAATGGATCACTGGCGGATCCAGGGGGGGGCGGTAGGGGCGATCGCCCCCCCCCCCCCCACTCGGCCGACCCTCCCCCCCGAAGGGGGGGGGAGCGGACGAATTTTAGTATAGAATTCACACAATTGGTATACGAATTTATTACTTATTTAATAATATATACTAATTATTTTATATTTCTACATACTTTTAGATGATTTCGCCCCCCCCTCTCTAGTATGTTGGCCGATATGGTGAGGTCGGGAGGGGGCGGTGGCATCAATTTCGCCCCCCATAAGCTTTCGAGTGGGGGGGGCGGTCCAACTTCGGGTGGGGGCGGACAAATTTTATTATTATTATTATTATTATAGCTTTTATATAGCGCTACTTTCATGCTTATAGCATGCTCAGAGCGCTTTGGTCCAATCTCATTTGTGGACCAGTGGGGGGGAGGGGGTATCTAGGAGTTGGTTTCCCGTGCTGCCTTTGGGCGCTCAGTAAACACAACTCTGCCCGAGTCGGGTGTCGAACCTCGAGCCCCCTTCTAGGTAGCCAAGTTAAGCCAAGCTCAAGCCGCACTTAGCCTCTCGACCACGCTTCCCACAAAGTTTAGTATAGAATTCACACAATTGGTATACGAATTTATTACTTATGTTCATAATATATACTAATTATTTTATATTTCTACATACTTTTAGATGATTTCGCTTCCCCCCTCTAATATGTTGGCCGATATGGTGAGGTCGGGAGGGGGCGATGGATACTTTTATGGATTGATATTATTAGAATCTTTTTCAACATTATTTAAAAGGTCCCTTTTTTAATAGGATGAATGGTGAGCTTTAGGTCAGGAAAATGCGTTTTTTTAGGTGGAGAATGCAAGAAAACGCTTATGGCGTCGGGGCTTCGCCCCGAAATCTACTGATAAATAATGAGCTGTATATGTCAAGATGATGCGTTACTGCACTGAAATATGCAGGAAAATGCTTTTGGCGTCGAGCCACGAAATCTACTGATATATAATAAGTTGTAGGCCTATATGTCAGGATAATGCGTTTCTGCAGTGACGAATGTAAGAAAACGCTTTTGGCGTCGGGGCTTCGCCCCGAGATCTACTGATAAATAATAAGCTGTATATGTCAGGATAATGCGTCTCTGCAGTGAAGTGTGCAAGAAAACGCTTCTAGCTTCGGGGCTTCGCCCCGAATCCCACTGGCGAAGCTTACAGCCCTCCCCCAGATCCCCAGCTTGCCTCAACATGACTGTTTTTTGTTTTGTTTTTTCCACGAAGTTTAAAAAACACTGCTTTTTTATTCTCGTATATATATATATATATATATGCTGTACTCACGTTTATTCATAGGGTTAGGGTTTACTGGGCGTTAGGGTTAGGGTTTGGAAAAAAATCGCCCCCCCCCACTCCAAAGTATCAAGTACTGTACCGCATTGGATATTATATAAGTTTTGTGTATTAATATTTCTTAATTTTGATTTAAAACGAGTCAGTTCTAACTAAGGGGACATAAGCCTCGTGTTAAGAATAAAGTTGTCACATAAAAATGTGAATAATAGATAGCTATTACTACAAATAACTATCTATAACAGTTGTTTCCGTTGTTAAGAAATGGGCAAGCTCTTTTTTTTTTAATTCATACGATAATCTTTCTGTACTTGTTAGCACTGTAATTTAATGTAAAATAAAATTTCTGACATATTTGACATTTACAATTTACTTTGGTTGCTATTAGTTTTAATTTTTTTTTCTTTCATTTTCCGAAATATGTTATTCACGTTCTTATAATGCCTCCACATTCTCCATTTTCCTTTTCTTCTTTATTTTTATGTTTGTATATTTACAACTTAAGCCGTTCACTACAAATAAAAAAGTTAACAAAGTGGCGATTACTGTTTATATGTTGGGAAAATCCCCAATAAAGATGTCCCTCTGTTACACAGAGTGTCCTAATGCTTGGATCGAGAACTCGGGCTACTGTTACAGTTTTGTGTTTGGTCCTGTTAGGACTTACCAAGAGGCAGCGATATCCTGTCAGATGACCGCTTCCACTCTTGTGACCGTCAAGACAGCTGTGGAGCATGGATTTATTCAAGGCTGGCTCACTGCCCACGATTCGGAAAGGTCAGTAACATAAGATGTCCTTGCTATTATTGTCGTTAAACATTCAGTGTTTGAATTCTACATGGTATATATATATATATATGGGCCTACTTATATGACCTAAATAGAAGAAAAGAAAAGATTATTGAACTATTAGCATACTTGCTGATGATTAAATTATTTAATTAGAACAATAAATTAAACTAGATAACAAGAAAAGAATTTTTTAAAATTAAAAAAAAAAGACCGCAGTGTATATTTGTGTCTTATAAAGCTATTATTATTATAGCTTTTTATTATTATAGCTTTTATATAGCGCTACTTCCATGCTTATAGCATGCTCGGAGCGCTTTGGTCCAATCTCATTTGTGGACCAGTGGGGGGGAGGGGGTATCTAGGAGTTGGTTTCCCGTGCTGCCTTTGGG
>JADKLZ010001913.1:28054519-28066628 GCA_021533235.1 Biomphalaria straminea
AACTTATTATTAAAGAGCTCCTGGAATTCTTCTGAAATTATAAAATATAAGAAAAAGTCATGAAAATCTCCTGAAATTATTACAATCTTCTGAAAACATGCAAATCTCATTAAAACAGACAAAATTGACAATTCGGGGTGTCATTCAAAATGAAAACGCCAATCCTACTCGCGATTAAAAAAAAACGGCATTGTCAGCTTTCATTTAATAAAAATGTAATAATAAGCCAAAACAAGAAGTTCAAATACTTAATTTACTTTAATAGGCACTGCCGCACTGGCATACAAATATAAATGTAAGTCTATCTCGACCGCTTAGAAATAAAAAACAAAACAACAATAGCGATATTTTGCTAGTCGATAGTAAATCTAAAAGGCAGATTTGAATGTTTATCGTCTTTTTTGTTGGAAAACTGTCTACAGTAGATGACTCCTAAAGTTAATTTGACAGTGATTTTGTAGTTAGTAAAGTATAAATAAAAAGCAAAGACGATTTCACATTCTAATACAAAGTTTTAATTTTCACTTCTTATCCTTTTCACAACCCAAATTACGCCCCGCGCAATCCGTTTCGCATAAGGCCCCGCAACCTGTAGGACCTGCCCTGATCCTACTGGATCGCCTCTTAACATGTAGCTGGCGTACCAAGCGAGTGCCCAATTTAATTCATGACGTACATGCCTCAACTGTTTGCAGATTTGTTTATAAGTTCCAAAAGTGGAAGATCGGAAGATACTTGGAAAATACAAAAGTCAACTTAAAGCCACATGATAATATTGATAAAACAACGAAACAAACTGTCTTGTGATTACTATTGTTGATTACAATAAGATCGTAATTTATATAGACACATGTGACTCTATGTTGCTTGTTTACGATTGGTAAATAAGGTTCATTACTGGATAGAAAAGAAGTTTAGAAACAATAGACCATATAATAACATTAAAAAAACTTTCGATCATGTTCGACTTAAAGCAAGCTTTTTGCACTATGACAAAACCAATAATCTCATTATTTTCGCATGTGGTGGAAGTACCTTCAGGAAATATGAGTTTCGAGCTCACGCTTCCTTTATATGGTTGCCAAGTGTTTAAGCATATCAGCCACACTTTTTGTAATTAGTAAAAATTAAGTTCCCTTTCATACCTTGTGGTCTATCGGGCAGATGATGTAAAGGTTATCTGTTTCTGTGGCCTACGGTTAACGAGGGTGTCATGTGGCCAGCACAAAAACTAACCGCCTTAACTTTTCCCCAACTAATGTCAGGTACTCATTAGAGCTTGGTGAGCTTAGAGGCCCGAAGATTCCAAAATTTAAAATCCCGATCTTCACCAGGATTCGAACCTCGGTCCTCGGTTCCAAAGCCAAGCGTTTTACCACTCAGCCACCGCGCATCCCTTGTAATTAGCATATTGTACACAATGAAGCAAACGTGAAATGACTGTCTACATAAGCGTATTGACATCAGGCAAGGAGATAGATCTAAGTAGATGTAGGTATTTGATCGAGATGTTTGAAAAATGTATTCCCACCAGTGTCATCCAAGACTTATGAATGGGACTGGAGCAGAATGATGAAAACAGGGGCGTATATCTGCCAGATGAACAAAACTGACGTGTGGAGGTTCTACCAACAACAGCGAGATTTCTGTAAGTAGTAATTTAGTACATTTCTAAAGGCAGTCGCGGGCGTAATGTAGTTTTGGGTAATAGAAATTTTTCAGATTCATCGCACCATTGAAAGCTATACCATGTGACCGAAAATTTTGTCTCAGTTACCGTCATCAGCTTATGTTCGAAAAACATTTGCTTTTATTATTTTTAGTATATTGTCTTCAACAAGCTAAACCAAACACATCTCACTCTAAGAAAAAATAAAAAAAAAAAAACTACACGTCTTTCTGTCATTTGTCTGTCGCTTGTCTGTCAGTTGTCTATCGCATGTGTGTCGCTCGTCTGTCGCTTTATTCCCCTTTTCATAACCTCAACTACGACAAACTTTTCTTGGTTACATCAGAATTTATTCAGAATCTACAACATAGATAAATTAATTTTTTTTTGACACATTTAAACACGAAAACAAGATCCACTGCCAAGGACAGACGTAGACGGCGAATAGAGAACCTATATCGACCACCGGCGGAAAACGATCATGTCTGCGCATGATGAGGCAAAATATGTAGCTCACAGCTGGAACTTTGTACTCAATTGACATAATGCACTCTTAATGGAACACATTCACTAATTGTAAATAAACACATTTAGCCACGTCATAATAGAGAAAATGTTGTTTGTTTACTTTTGGTGAATGAGGTCCATTAATATTCGGACTCGAAGACCTATTATTCTACAACCAAATTATCTGACTGTTGTGACACGGTTATTATGGGTGGTCAACCGTGACCCAGGGTCAAAGGTTGAAGACCTGGGAGTTAGTGACTGTGGAAGTTGCGTGTGTGGTAACAAAACAAACAGAAGGACATCATCGAGTAGAGTTGCTGTATGTAATGTTAACTGTACAAATGTGACTAATTAAATCAAATGTTATATAATTAAAGGGACTTCTTCACACTGACATAGTTTTACTCATGGTAACACTAGAAACACGCACACATATTCCTTAACAATGTTATAGGCCTAAGTTATTTGAATGATTCATTCATTCATCAAACTCCATTCTATGTATTCTCGACATATAGGTATGGGCTCCTCCAGGGGGAGGAGATTTGGGTTGCCCCTTAGAGCAAGCAGTGAACACAGTCCAGACATTGACATTAGACTATAAAACGATCGAAAGACCAATTCAACCACTAACTCGTATGGGCAGGGTTTAATCCACGAAAGTGGAGTGGGGCAGGAGACCTTTTTTTTAGAGCCACCAATTTAGAGACCTCAAATTTAAATGGCTTGACCCTTCACTAGTCTCCAGGGGAGGGGCTGATCAGTTCAGCATAAGCTGTAGCCCCGACAGGCACAACCCCTAGACTAGACGAGCGTGCAGGGGCTATGTCAATCAGAGCTTAGCATTTTCCCCAAACTTCACCAGCAGAACTCTGCACCAGGAGAGCGTGAGAACCTGCTAGGAAAGTTGGGGCTCCCGCAACGTTAGCCCTTTTCGGAACACCCCGAGAGCAGGGGGGTGAACTTACTCCGATTACCAGAGGACACCACGGGGAGGTCCGTGGGCAGTGTCCCCCTTATTTGAATAATATTTTATTTTGTCCTGAGGTAAAAACTTAAATAGGATAGGATTTGGAGTAAATTATCTTTTCGAAAAGATCTCTTCTACCTAGATAACCAAAATTTTACTGATATTCTCTTTCAATACACTTTTAACTTTTTTTTGTGACCACATTTTTTTTTTCGTTCTCATTGATAACTGACCACAGCTTTCGGCTCCAATGTAACTGACCACAACAAATGGCAAGTTGGACCAAAGATAATCTCACAGTCCCAGGACACCGTGTTCTACCATTTACCCAGTGGTATGACATCGGTCAAGCTGTACTGCTTAGCCCAAGGAAATCCGCAGCCGACCTATACCTGGTACCGGGAAGTGCCAAGCCAGTGAGTATTGAGTGTTTTAACTACTTATACTCACTATTCAGAATGTAGACTTTATTTTATTTAAGTGTTCAATTCATTTCAAAATGTAGACTTAGTAAAAAAAAAAATTAAAAACATTCTTTTCAGAGGGAAAAAAGCCTCCTCATATTGTATGCAATTTGTACTGTAGTCATAGTGGTCTCGAGTTAAAACCTACCCAACGGACCATATTTATACTTAATAAGGCTCTAAGCCCGCGGTTCTCAACCTTTTATAATCGGCGACCCCTTTTTACAATCCCATACTCTGCCACGACCGCCCCCCCCCCCACAACAATAGAAGAATAGACGGTAATAATCCATATTTTCGATAGTCTTAGGCGACCCCTGGCAAATCGTCAATCGACCCCCAAGGAGGTCGTGACCCACAGGCTGAGAACCCCTGCTCTAAGCTATTTGAGTTACGGGGCCCTATTTGAAGTAATTTATTCCTTAGTTTTTTGCCTCAAAACATTTATTTTGCGACCCTCTCCAGCCAGTGTCGGCCTTAATCTAAATTCTAAAGCTTATGTTGCCAAAGGGTAAATCCAGCAATGATTAGCAGAAGCCATCCCTCAGTAGACTAGCACGTAATAATCTTCCTGTTTAAGCCCACGTCTGAAATGTTTTTAAGTCAGTGTGAGCCCCCTATTGTTACAACTAAAATAAGTAAGAAGTATTTGTTTTTTCAAATGTGGACGCTGCAATGAAATATTGGAAGAATCTGTTTCATTGATGGAAAAAGTACCGTAGTCATTTTAAAATTTGTGACTTACAAATTTTATATTGAAAAAAATAAATTAGAATGTAGATTTCATAAATTTTCTGATGTCCGAACTACGTTCAGCGGGCCATTTTCGGTCATAGGCCTGCAGAGAATATGTTTCAATATACTTGACTGGAAAAAATGGGTTTCACAGTAAATTTAATAAAGTAAAATACTTCTTTCAGACCTTGCTATGTATGGGGCAGATGAATATAAAGTCAACTGTTAATTGCAAACTAAAATGTTCTGTTACAAGAATAACGACCAACTGCCGTTTACAAACCAATGTCAGTTTATATCAGGCACCCAGTGGAGTTGGTTGGACTTAAGGGCGTACTAATAATTGTGTGAAATGAGAAGGTGTCTTCATCGAGACTCCATACCTAGATACCTTGGTGCGGAAATCAAGCTCTTTAATGGTTAATGACGTTTTGAATAAGATAGTAATTAATGGAAATATTGTACTTTCCTCATCTGTATTATTGAATACTTTCAAAAATGCAAATACAAAAATATAAACTGATTAAACTACTCAGAGAAACTACAAGTCGTAAATCTAAATATAAGGATATTATTTTCTCATAATGCCATTAGAGCGTGCAAAGGGATGACTTCACAATTCTGAATGTGTCAGCTCGAGTCTTTAATATCACAAGTAGAACTTGATTAATACTTAGTAAGGGCATGTAATGCAATAGTCATCTCTTTTTATTAACATAGAAATGTTCTTTCTTCTAGCTAGGCTATAAGCCTCTTTATTGTTATTATTTATTTTTGTATTGATTTACAGGACTGTTCCAGAGCAGTTGAGTTCAAGTCTTGATCCAAGATACAGCGTATCACAAGGAAGACTTGAGATCACTCGGGTAAAAAAACTCCTTCATATTACTTAATATCAACCGGCTGCAACCTTGTTGAACAATGTCCATTTCACCTGTATTACAACAATAGACATATATTTATTTTTAACCAAACCCTCCTCTATGATAGACTATGAAGCTGATGTCAGTCTATAATTTCTCATTCTACTTATTTCTTACAATGCTTCGTGATTGCAAGGAGTCTTTACAATGAGCTGCGCACAATAAAATTGTTCTATTATTAACTGTCCAGCAACATGAGAAGGTGCGCAAAATGCTCAAAGCGTCTTCATTATTTATTAAACTCTTTAACCCTTAAAATGCGTGTGGTAGTTTAGCCTCTAAACATTAGAATTGTATTTCCATTTTGTATGCACACATTGTAAACCAGCTCAGCACATTTTGAGTTAACTGAATATTAAGAAACATTTGAGTTGATTGCGGAAATTCACTATGAAGCTATGTCTAAAATAATATTAAAAAAAAAAGACGTAAGTTAAATTTAATTTTTATAAAAAAGCTATGGATCTATACTGACCTAGGTTTTTGACGTAGAAGGTCACTGCTCAGGCCTTCTATCTATGTATGTATATAAATATATATATGTGTATACTTTTTCAAAACATTTGGTTTACTTATTTTATTTGTAAATTGATCTCTCTTTCTTTCTCTCTCTTTCTCTCCATCTCTCTCGTTTTCTCTATGTCTCTCTTACTTTCGGTTTTCTAATGCCGACTTGAATATTTTTAAAACAATTATCTCTATTACATCTTAGCCAGACGAATCCAAGGATCCAGGCACCTACACCTGCATGGCAAGTAATAGTCTGGGCAGTGTCTTGTCTAATCCTATAATTTTGTCTTATGGATGTAAGTAACTATCATAAAATTTAAGAATAAATTTAATTAATTAATAAATAATTATAATGGCCATTCCGAATATTAAGGAAAAAGTGCAGAGTTTCACCTAACTGCACAAACTTAGTTGCGACCTAAGTATTCTTTACTGCCATTATTTGTCACTAAAGATCCTTGCCTACACATTTATTTATGACCTCATTCAGTCGTGAAACATCTATGATTCCTCCCATGGAAATGTGATGAACGCATGGACATCAGCTGTTGTTGGAACGATGTCGTCCGCGCATCATTCCCCCCCCCCCCTTTCTTCACGATATAGATATATCCAAAGGCGCTTCAAGCGCCGATTTAGTTTAGGGCTAGCGGAGTCGCAAGCTCTGCCAGGCTATGGCAAACTGCCTTGGTGTCGTCTGTTCCTGATTCTTCCTCAGGGTTGACTCCCAAAGCCTTTCCCATGATTAGGTCTAGCTGCCATTGCCTGTCATGTTTGAAATTCATAAATACATATATAATATGGAAAATACTTAAAATGTAGTAAGGGAGAGGAGTCAAAATCACTGGACGGACTTAGTTGCCCGATACTCGACAGATTTTAACCATTTGTTTCCCTTTTGTTATTTCTTCCACTTTATAAAGTCATTGCGTGCTATTGTGTTATGTGTTTGAATTCGTTTATAAATTTTGACATTCATCTTTATAAATTTATTGTAGATTTAGAACTATATCCTGTTTTCAACAAAAGCATCTCCTTCACGTTTGACGCTTTCAGACGATAAAAAGTACACTACTGTACGTCTCCCTCTAAGAGAGGCACTGTGTGGCAGAGGGTTGAACATTCATAGGTAGCAATGTTGGATGCTTTATATTTCAACGAGATGAAAATCAATATGTAATCCGTTTTATAATTGATTTAATTAAATTAAATGTTTCAAATGTTTTTTGAGAGGCTGCATAGAAAAGTATTTTTAATTCAATGTCTTGCTTTTAAATTGATAACATCTTCCAAAAGCATGCAGGCATTCTCCTTGAATCTACAGTTCAAACTTCATCCTAGTAAAAAAGCGTATGAAAATAAAGAAAGGGAATTGAAGTCATTATTCATCGATAGTCATTGGAAGTCATTGGTAGTCATAATAAGTTATTGGAAAATAATGAAGTTCGGAAGACATTCCAAACACAAAACGTGTCTATCTTTCAGTTAACCAACTGTTTCATCACATTCCAAACATTCCAACGACTTAAATTCATATAATTTACATAGTAGATTGGCTTCAATTGTAATATAGTCAAACCGTGCAGTATAGGGAAACTTAAAACATCATTCTGTAGTTTTTAAATCAAATTTTTTTCTTTCGAATTTTGTTTATTCTATGCCTTTGAAAGCCAAAAATGTGCGCCTGGCGCAGGGTACTTTATTTGCGTCCTCCTCCTTTTCCACAAACATCACATAGAAATATAGGCTGCGTGTGGTGCCCTCATAAGGGTGGCGCTCGGGGCATCGTGCCCCCTCACTACATCTCTGACTTATGCGCTACTTTTGTGGATACGCTCCAATGATGTTGAGATTGCTGGTTCTGCTAATAAAATATTTTTCGTTTAATAGACATTGCTGAATTCTCCAACGTCCAAACAAGTGCCGTGGAAGCCATCATGTACATGGGCAAGATGATTACATGCAACCCACCACTAGCCAAACCAGGTAACATAGTTTCTAGGAAAATTATCATTTACTACAATCATCTATCTATAGCAGAGCATGATAATAAGATCTATGTATATAGATTTATATTAGTTACAGTATGTGGATATATCTAATCGAAGAATTCCCAAGGCAACTAAATAAACAATAAAAATATGGTGAAATATTGGTTAAGTAAAAATTATATATTACTATGTTTAGAGATAGAGAGAGGGAGAGAGAGAGGGAGAGGGAGAAAGAGAATAGATAAATGGATGGATGGATTTATAGATTTAAAAAACTATTAAACCGATTTACAAAATCTGTGATACTTTATTTCTAACAGATCGCCGATTCAACTGGTTCAAGAAGAATTTCAACTTCATAAGACCCGAGTTCAACCCCCAGTACTTTATCTCTAAAGATGGCAATTTGTACATCTCTGAAGTCTATACCTCTGACCAGTGAGTGACCGCAGTAATTGTACCTCGTGCTTGTTCTAGGGCAAATTATCCTAATTCTTTTAGATGTATAGTAAATCAAGAAACAAAAGGCATTTCGTTTGAACTGTCGGAGCTAGATACTGCTATAATACAACTATAGTGTATTATCTATCCATTATTTAATGTCTACAACTGGACTTTTAATCCAGCAAAGCCGTTACAAAAGAATGATAAGCATAATATGTATTAAAAATCTTAAAGGCACATTCCTCGTCCCATATGCTAGGAAGAATTTGTATAAAAACTCCTTCTTCCTTAGCGCTATTAGAGCATGAATTGGGTTGCCTAAGCTAGCCAGGAAAACCAGTGACTTGGCAGAGTTTAGGTCATTGGTTAATATGCATGACTGAATGCATGACGAGTAGGACGTAATCATCTTCTTTTTTGAAGTAACGTCTGTAACATATAAGATAAGGTAGGCTAAAACGATTATTGTACCTTCTTTCTCCCCAAGATACTCTTTATAATTCTAGTTAAAGGCTGTAATGAAACAACAAATGCTAGTATACCAATAACATGGCTTTATTCGACAAAATTAGACTACAGTAAACAGTAGATGAGACCAGCACGTCTCACACATAAAACGGATGCCGTAATACCAACACACCCGCACTGGACATCAAACACACATACACACTGGCCATGACCTTCCGTCACGCTGGACGCACGCAGAAAGCGAACAACTCAGTTACACTATAATAAGATAAGATGTCTTTATTAGCTTTTGGAAGATGTTTTCAATTTAAAAGCAAGACATTCAATTAAAAATACTTTTCTACGCAGCCTCTCAAAAAAAAAACATTTGAAACATTTAATTTAATGAAATCAATTATAGAACGGTTTATATAGTTCGTCCATCGTGGTTAGATGATGACCACTTTGTCATCCAGTGGGCTGAGGGCTTTGCACTGGGGTGTTTGGGGGGGGGATGACAAGTGACTTGCGCTGGAATTTGGATTATAGTGAGGAGGATTCGCGCAACACGTCGACCTCACTCTCTCGCCCTATAGCCCATCCTTTTCCGGAAGCAAGATTTGGTCAAGACGTCCGGGGACAAGTTTGGGTGCAGTGGATGACCAGAGACTTCCTGCGTGTCTTGTCCTGCTCTTAAGTGCTCCACAGCACTGTGCTGGTATATGCCTTTCTGTCCGATTTGCCGAGTTTTTCACGTTTCGCACAGGCCGCCAAGTCCAGACTTCACATGCTAGGTTTGACAAAAACCTCAGTGTACTGAGTGCCATGGGCACGTCAGATACCCTCTGCCTGGTTTAGCCGGCCAGTCAAAGCCGTTTCCGGGGTGTGGCCGCTGTGCTACAGCTTCTGGGAGCCACAGGAGAGAGTTGGGTACCGAGTGGGGACCAAGAGTGGGCCAAGCCACCCTCGAAAAGAGGGTATGACTGCCTGTCCACTAGAGGTGCTACCCCTCCTAGATACCCCATACACCCACGGTTTACATATTGATTGAATGAATGTTCAACCCTATGCCAACCAAGCCCCATAGTTGTGATCCTTTAGGCCTTTTAATTTGTCTACTCTTCAGGGATGAGTACTTCTGTATGGTCTTCTTGGCGCCCAGGAATGGTGAAGTTCTAGCAGGCGACCAGCCTCCAGTTCGGATATCACTGGGTATCAACTTACGTGTGCGTGGAGAGAGTGAGTCTCATTATTCATTCAGTTTAGTTTTAATGGACCTCGTTCACCAATCGTAAACAAACAGCATTTAGCCACGTGGTAATATTGATAATTCAATGAAAAAAAAATCGTATCACGTGACAGCCTTTATTGATTACGTAATTTGTGAAAGTACGTAATTTGTATAGACGAGATAGAGAACCACGTGGTTGTTTGTTTACGATTGGTGAATGAGGTCCATTCGATTCTTTTGTTCATGTAACATGGCCAAGATTACAGGAATGACTGACGTAGTGCTTCCAGCTTCACTAGCAAACAAGGAAACATTTTTAAACATTACCTGAAAAAGTGTGTTTTTTTTACCGTATCTCAAAAAGTTTATACAATTTCCTATATTTTGACTGTAAAATAGTGCATATGTTAAATCTAACTAGTCTATTAATTTAAAAAAAAAAGGATTTGGTACTTTGAAAAAAGTAGAGTGTGCCCATTTTTTTATTTACTTATTTTGTTATTTTTAACTGCCTTCCAAATGGAATCGGATGCTTTGAAAATAGCTTGTACATTTACATGACTCTACGAAGTGGGACAATACTCTTGTATATATTGCCATGACACTCTTACAAGTGATACCAAACTTTTACAACGAACCACTCTTGAAATGGAACCATTCTTTTCTTAGGCTTTGAGGGTATCGCTAATTTTCTAAAATATTTATTTGTCTATTTACAATTTGTACTTGAAAAAATAAATTGTTATAAAAAGAAACAGCTAAAAGAAAATCTACACATATGATCTATATCACGTGATTGTGTTCGCAGACGCCAACACTTATGGGCCAGATATTCATAACAGCTTTCCACAACATTTTCCTAAGTATCCAATGATAGGGGACACTGTGGAGATCGAATGCCTGGCTTATGGAAGGTAGGCCTAATCTTTGCCATTCATCAGCATATATCTAAAATTATTTCAATACTATTTTTTGTTTTACAAGACATATAAACTGAAATAAAATCCAACATAAATCCAAAATTGAAATGTGTATAGGGTAGTTTAAAATGTA
The DNA here is from genome assembly GCA_021533235.1 of Biomphalaria straminea. Taxonomy (NCBI): domain Eukaryota; kingdom Metazoa; phylum Mollusca; class Gastropoda; family Planorbidae; genus Biomphalaria; species Biomphalaria straminea. Next base: position 28,065,467 of record JADKLZ010001913.1, read on the forward strand.
AAAACAAAATTGAACTACTTGGGAACCAATATTATTCAGTTAAGGCTAGAATCTACATCTACTGCTACGATAGTTTCTGCTTCGTATTTTCATAAGTTAAATCTGTATCAAATTGTAGGCCGGGGATTCTAGTACTGCTAAAGGAGTATCACAACTTTTCTTTTTTGACAAATAAAATAAATTTAATTTTCCAAGTTGAAATCATAAAATGAGAGAACGCACACTGCATTTGTGTAATAACTAAATAGAATTTAAATTCTTTAATAAATTTGAAGTAGTAGACTTACTACAAAGCTTGAAACTTACAGACTAACCAGAGCCTTGTATAATCTATTTGTAATTGTTTTTTCTCTTTACTCTGTTGGAGATACAATGACATTTTTGATGCCGGAAACAAATTATCTCTCCATAACTTTTCTGTTTAGAATTTTAATGCAATCAGAAGACAAATTCTTTAAAAAAAAACAACACTTTGTCCGGTAACCTTAACAATAATATCACCTGGCATCTACATTTATGCCTGTTCACTTTGGCGAATTCGTTCACGCTTATTACCCAACAATGTCAAGCCCTGGCCACTGCTTCATTTTATTATCTTCTCGGATTTATATCTCCTTTGAGTCATTAGAACCTAACAAGCTTTTCCGTGGAAAAGGATAGGATAAGATGTCTCTGAAACTTACAAGATAAGATGTCACTATTTTCAACTTATAAGATAAGATATCGCTAGTAGTTTAAAAGATAAGAAGTCTCTGTAATTTATAAGATAAGATGTCTTTGTCTATAACTATTAAGATAAGATGTCTATGTAACCCATCAAAAAATATATCTTTTTGTTACTTATAAGATGTCTATGTTTATAACTTATAAGATGTCTATGTTTATAACTTATAAGATGTCTCTTTTTTCAACTCTTAAGATAAGATGTCTCTTTTTGCAACTCTTAAGATAAGATGTCTCTTTGTAATTTATAAGATAAGATGTCTTTATTTAAAAAAAAAAAAGTTTTTGTTTTCTATCCGTGTCTCTCCAGGCTTCCCCTGCGCTACTCTTGGTTCAGGGAAGACGCCCCTCTCAATGTGAGGGCCTACATGAAAGATCACAACCGAGTTCTGGTCCTACCTTCAGCCGGACTTGATGACAGGGGAACCTACACGTGTGT